>JAQPPZ010013033.1:0-63744 GCA_028583015.1 Wollemia nobilis | reverse complement strand
GGAAAATATATAAGATTTACATAAACTCCGTTGAGGCAGTTTGAACCAAGCTGGGCAGTTTCTAAACTGAAAAAAAATAACTACGTACCACTCCTATAATGTTGGTAACTTAATTAATGTAATATAAATATTCTAACATCCCCCCTTATTACATTAATGTTGACTACACATAGCATTGCGGAACAATTCAAATTTGACTCGAGCAAGCGCTTTGGTGAAGATGTCCGCTATTTGCTCATCTATGGGAATGTAGTGGAGCTGGATATGATGCTTTGGAATCTCATCTCGAATGAAATGACACCTAGTGTCAATGTGTTTGGTGCGATCATGAAAGATAGGATTCTTGACAAGATTCATAACACCTTGATTGTCGCAAAATAAATGTAAAGGAAGTTTCTTTGGAAGGCCCATATTTGTGAGGATGCGACGTAACCATATGATCTCACAGATCGCTCCACTAGTTGCTCGATATTCTACCTCAGTAGAAGAGATAGCAACAACATGTTGCTTCTTGCTATGCCAAGAGACAGGACCAGATCCAAGGTGAAAAATATAACCTGCAGTTGATTTTCGGTCATCTATGGATCCAGCATAGTCAGAGTCCGTGTACCCTTGAAGATAGAACTTGTTGTTCTTTTTGTATTCCGAGCCGATATATGTCGTACCACTGACATAGTGAAGAACTCTTTTTGTTGCCTTCCAGTGGCTAACTTTAGGATCTTGCATGAATCGTGAAAGATAACCCACAACAAAACTAAGATCTGGCCTGGTGTTTGTGAGATAGATGAGACTCCCAATCAGCCGACGATAGAGAGTACTATCTATTTTAGGAGATTCATCGAATCGGGATAACTTAAGTCCTGCTTCCATTGGTGTAGCTTTGGGCTTGCAGTCAGTCATCCGATACTTATCAATTAGAGTCTTGGCATATTTCTTTTGAGTAACTTGTATGCAATGCTTGTATTGAGTTACTTCTAGACCAAGACAATAGTGGAGAAGTCCAAGATCTGTCATTTCAAAAGAGGTATTGAGATCTTTCTTTACTGTTTTGATCATACTCTCTGAACTGCCTGTTATGATCAGATCATCCACATATAGTACTAAAATTACTATGTTAGAACCATTGTTCTTGATATATAGATTAGAATCTGCAGGACTTCTTCTAAACCCATGTTGCACTAGATGACTATCAATTTTGATATACCAAGCTCGAGGAGCTTGTTTAAGTCCATATAGAGATTTGATCAGCTTACAGACTTTCTGTTCTTGCCCTTGAACTACAAAACCTTCAAGTTGAGTCATATAGACTTCTTCTTGTAGGTCACCATTTAAGAAAGCACTCTTTACATCCATCTGATGTAGCTGCCAACCAAATTGAGCTGCCATTGCACACATAACTCGAATAGTGGTCATTTTAGCAGTAGGAGCAAATGTCTCTTCATAGTCTATGCCTTCTCTTTGTGCATAGCCCTTTGCAACAAGTCGGGCTTTATATTTATCTATTGCACCATTTGCCTTATATTTGATCTTGAATACCCATTTGCAACCAATGGGTTTCTTTCCTGAAGGCAAATTCACTAACTTCCAAGTTTGATTTTTCATTAGAGATGTATGTTCCGCATCCATAGCAGTTTTCCATTGATCTTTACTCGAGTGCATCCGAGACTCGATGTGGGTTCTTTTTCATCTAGTATTGTCGAATAGACTTTTTCATCTTCCATATCTATATCCTCATCTTTTTCTACATTCACGGATAAATCATCAAAATGTTGACAAAGGTCATCAACATCTCATTCATCGATGTTGCATCATCTGTTTTTTTTTTGTTGAGTCATACTGCAAGTAGCGGGTCGATCTAGAGTTAGATCTGGAAGTGATGTCAATTTTGAATCTTGCAATGTACTAGTATACCATTTAGGAACCTTCTTCTGAGGAGGTGCCGCTTCTTTCTTAGGTTCATCTTCCTTAAGGTATACAAGTGTGTTATTTGATGTGAAAGTTTCATCAAATACTACATCTCTGCTGATGTGTGTTTTCTTGGTTATAGGATCAATCAACCGATATCCTTTTGAATATTCATCATAACCAAGAAATATACATTTTTGAGTTTTCTCATCTAGTTTCCTTCTTTTCTGTTTAGGAATATGCATAAAAGCTTGGCATCCAAAAACTTTTAGATGAGAAATTGAGGGTTTCTTACCACTCTAGGCTTCTTGTGGAGTTTTTCCTTGTAGAGCCCTTGTAGGTGCTCTATTTAGTAGGTAAGATGTTGTGTTTACTCGTTCGCCTGAGTATTGTTTTTCTAAGTTTGCTCCTTTTAACATACACCGACTCATTTCTACTATGGAGCGATTTTTTCTTTCTGCAACTCCATTTCTGTTGTGGTGTATATGTTGTAGTGAGTTGTCTCTTGATCCCATGTTTTTCCAAAAATGCTGAAAATTCCTTGGAGGTGTATTCCCCCCCTCGATCTGAGCGGAGGGTTTTGATGGAACAACTTGTTTCCTTCTCAACTTGTCTCTTGAACTGCTGAAAGTAGAGAAGAGCTTCTGACTTGAGTGCAAGGAAAGAGACCCATATTTTTTGGGAGTAGTCATCAACAAATAGCTGAAAATACCTCTTTCCACCATGATTGGTTGGGAAAGGACCGCACAGATCTACGTGGATTAACTCCAAGGGTTTTTTCGAGCGAGAAGAACTTGTCTCAAATGGAACTCGATGTTGTTTCCCTGCTAGACAATCTGAGCACACTGGGAGAACGGATGAAAGCTGAGGAAGCCCTTTGACCATGTCATATTTGCTTAATTCGAGTAAATACCCGAAACTGAGGTGCCCGTATATTTTATGCCATAAGGAAGTAGCTGCTATTGTAGTGGCAATGAGGGCAGTATGGGATGCAGAAACTGTATCCAAGATGAATAATCCATGTTTGTAGGAGCCAGTGGCAATGTTGTGACCTTGGTGACTGATGAAACATCTCTTTTTTCCTTTTTCAACTTGAAAAACATCCATATTTCTATCTAACATCTGTGGAACGAGATAAGAGATTGTTGGCAAGGCCAGGAACATAGAGAACTTTCTCTATGGCACAGTCACCATCAGGGAGTGTGACTGTAACATCCCCTTCACCTTGTACTTGATAGACCTGATTGTCTGCAATAGTGACAGGTTTGCCTTCTCTTGCATGAAAGGTTTGAAACCAGGACTTGTTCCCAGTCATATGTTTGCTTGCTCTAGAATCAATATACCATACAACATCGGATTTGGAAGAGGCAGTATGGGTCATGAGCACCTTGTGTGCTCTTTCGGAGTCATTATCTGAAGATGAATCAGAATCATCTGAATGGGAATCTGCATAAGCAACATGACCCTTTTGTTGTTTGCGATGCTGGGGATATTTCTGCTTCCCCTTGCCTTTCTTATGTTGGGAGGGATCATTCCGTTGTTTGTTTTTGAACCAACACTTGTTGGTATCATGATTGTTCATATCACAGATCTTACAATATTTATCTCGCTGGAGATTGGGCTTGCCTTTGCCTTTGGAAGAAGACCCTCCCTTCTACAACTGTCCTTGCTTGTGACCCTTTTGATGGGTGGAAAGAGAAGTGGTAGGTTCCTCATCTTTCTGTACTTGATTGGCTTCTTCAGTTTGCAAGCAAATTAACCAATTCAACAAAAGTTAATGTTCTGGCAGAAACATTGAGTGAAGTGATAAAACTTTTGTAAGATGGTGGGAGTGCCCTTAAAATAACTAATGTCAAAATATCATCATCTATGGGTTTTCCCATAGTATTGAGTTTTGCTTTCAATTCCGCCACTTTGCAGAGAAACAATTCAACAGTTTTCCCTGAATTCATATTGAGATTGTGAAGCTGAGTTTGTAGGTGAAGTATAGTGGAATTATTCTTTCCTTCATACACAGTAATCAATGCTGCCCACGCATCTTTACTGGTCGTGGCATCACAAATATGAGGTTGAACCTCATCTGTTATGGCAAGTAACAAAAACATAAGGCCTTTCCTGTCCTGATCATCAAATGTATCTTGATCTGTCCCTCTTGTGGTGGGACGAGAGGTAGTGCCACCGACGACATCCCATAATTTTTTGACTTGAAGAATGGCTTTCATTTTATGCTTCCATGGCACAAAATTGGTGCCTTTGAGCAATTGAGCATCCGAAAGATACTTGTGCACTCGTAGCCATTGTTTAGGGTTCCTTATAGCGCCAAATGGTCCCCTTTTCGATATACCGTTGCCGAGCCAGTTATACCTGAATCGAATCAAAACAATACCCGCCCTTACGTGAGGGAGACTATAGGTATTATGAAGATCAGAACGGTACGTGGAACATAGGCAGTACTAAAAAGGATTGCTTTGTTGATGGCACCTACCTTAGAAAGACAGGAATCCGCATGCGTGGGGCGTAACTTCCCCTAAACACTTTGGAGTCCAAGACTTTCGTCAAGATTTACGCCTAAACACAATAGCAATGGGGGTAAAAAAATTCACTCAAAGAGATGTTAATGACACCTGCCTGAGAATCTTCGAAAGAAGAATAATCAGTTGGAGGTAATTAAGTCAAAAAACAAAACTAGGAGTAAAATTAGTGTTTGGTGAGAACCTGTGGATGCCTTGATGTAGATGATTTTTAATTGCAGAAAAATGAGAACCTGTGCAACATGTGCTGAGAGAAGTAGTGGATGCCTTGATGTAGATGATTTTTAATTGCAGAAAAAAAATGCAATAATCAAACAAGCATGCTCACAAAATGCTTCTCACATAGGTGTCGGGTTCAACCGAAAATGCACCCAAATTTGACAAAAGAAGGTGTCGAGTAAAATCGAAAATGCACCTTTGAGTTGCTATCTAAGTCTTCTTCTGAGGGATTGAAAATTTGGAATTCCCCCCTCTATCTTGTAAGAAGTGAGGGCAAAATAGAGTATAATGCCTTTGAACAATTGCTTTTGAAAGAAAAATAAGCAATTTACATGTCTTTAAAAAACAAGGACAACATAAAAAAAATGTGTCACCAAAAGCTTCTTGGAGCGTCAAAAAAAATGACGAGGCGTCAACACAACTCTCGGGGCGTAAAAAAAAATTTCGGGCGTCATTTTTGGCAGCAACTGCTTAAAGTACCTTGACACCTTGCAAGGGGGAAGTGCGGGAGTTGAACCTGCACCCTATGTCCCAAGCACTTTAGCATAAGACCATCTCGGCTACTCCGTCGGATGGAAAGAAGACAGCACAGGATTAAAAAAAAACTGAATGATTTTATTTTAACCTGCACCCTATGTCCCAAGCACCTTAGCACAAGACCATCTCGGCTACTCCACCGGATGGAAAGAAAACAGCACAGGGTTAAAAAAACTTAATGATTTTTTTAAAAAAATGCAAGAGAGCAATACCGTGCAACCAGGTTGCAATGCGGAATGCCACTGCCAATCCACAGGAAAGCATCGGGGGCCCGCGGGGTGCACTGTCAGATGTGCTGGCTACAGGTGGTACCCGCTGTAGCTTTCAGACGAAGCCGACGCCACTTTTAACATCTTCTTTCCGCATCGGATTTATTGTCATGGCCTATGTCGTCCGTCCTCTGCCTCTGTATTGCCTTATCACATTGCTCTACGACAACCCTTTTTTCTCTTCGTCTCTTTTTCGATGATGTTAAGCGCGTGCTCTCCACATCACTAGGGGCCGAATCTATTTTTGGCTGGGATCCTTGAAAAAAGTTAGCAGCATGCGACGAAGAGGGTGCACTGTCGGATTTGCTGGCTGCCAAGCCGATGACAGGCCTTTTGCTGGCTGCAACGAGACGTATTGTCTCACGCACAGCAAACAAACTTTTTTTTTAAATTAGCAATCGCTGGGCGTCGCAAACTTATGCGCTTCCACGCTTCTCAGGCCATGGCTCTGTCTGCAGTAGTGTTTGGAGTGCTGCCTGCAAATTGCAGGCACTGTGATTATGGAGTGGTAAATGTTATCCACCTTGCCCAAAGAAAAAATCACATTGCCCAAAATCGTTCAATGCTCTGATGCCATGTTACAAACTGAAGCATTAGTTTGCATTTCATATTCTTGGAAAATATATAAGATTTACATAAACTCCGTTGAGGCAGTTTGAACCAAGCTGGGCAGTTTCTAAACTGAAAAAGATAACTACGTACCACTCCTATAATGCTGGTAACTTAATTAATGTAATATAAATATTCTAACAATTTGAAGAGGTAGGATTTTCTTCTGGGATGAATCAAGGTGTGATTAAATTAATCCCCAACGGAAGTAATAAGGACAAATTGGTGGCTGGAGACCTATTACTCTTTTGAATGTTTTGTACAAGATAGTTGCTAAAGCTTTACTACTAGAATTGTTAAAGAAGAATTATCGTAGATATTGTTCTTTCTGTTTGGGAGACAATGGAATGGACGGAAGAATCTCAGCAGCAAGCTCTCTTCTTAAAAATAAACTTTGACAAAGCCTATGATAGGTTTGATTGGACGTTTATCTTTAAAATGTTGGGATGGCTTGGGTTTAGCAGCTCTGCAGTTTAAAAGATCCATATACTCTTCTCCTCCGCTTCTACCAAGGTAGTGGTCAATAGGAGTATTCAGCTTTTCAGATCAATCAGACAAGATTACCCTTTGGCTTCGTTGTTGTTTGTCTTGTCTCGGATGCTATATGTTGGAAAATTCTTTAAGTTTGGTTGCGGAATATATACTGTTTTTGAATGAGAGAACAACTTTCTATTAAAAAAAAAAACGTAAATATCCACTTGGTCAGAGAATTAGAATCACAAAATTTCTTTGAGAGGCATCCTTTATTGGAAACAATCGATCCTTAGTTTAAGGATGTTTAGAAGAACGACAGCCAGAGATATTTGTCTCCCCATCGCCCAGCTCACCATGTTGGACTTCTTTTAGTATCCAGTAGAGACGCCCCTATTTCATTGCATGTCCGTGCTGACTTTGGCTTACCCAAAACGTCACGCTTCCCTTTCTTTTTACAAATTTTATTCCCGTATACCACAGTTTCCTTCCAGGCGGGTGATACCACACACATGGCAGCTAAACCATGTTTTGATATGTGTCTTCTCACACTTGACATGGAAGCTAAACCTTGTTTTGATATGCGTCTGCTCAGGCTCTGTTTGTGTTTCCTTGCAGTAGCTGTACAATTAGATAGTGCCCACGGGATTTCTGAAGATGCAGCCACCATACTTTTAGAAATTAAACACTCTCTGCATGCTCCTCCACACGTCCTCAGAGACTGGACAAACACCTCTTCTTCTAATGTATGTAGCTGGCGAGGCGTCACTTGCAGATCATCTAGACAAGTCGTATCCCTCTCGCTGCCCAGAAGAAATCTTTCAGGCCATATTTCTCCAGTGATAGGGAAGCTTACTATGTTAACGAGACTCGATCTCTCCGGCAACACATTACAAGGTCAACTTCCTCATGAAATAGGAAACTGTACCCGCCTTCATCAACTCAATCTTTCAAATAACTTCATTGGCGGTGTTATCCCACCGACTATTGCCAACTGCAGTCTACTGACCGTTCTGGACCTCAGTTTCAATAATATTTCTGGTCCCATTCTTCCAGAGCTCTCTCAGCTATCACATCTGTCTCATCTTTTGTTAATTGCTAATAATCTCTCTGGAGCGGTGCCGCCTTCTCTTGGTAAGCTTGCAAATCTTCAAACGCTGAGAGCTGGGCAAAACCACTTTTCTGGCTCTTTACCACCCGAAATTTGGAATTGCACGCGGCTCAGGATTTTGGCTTTTTTCTCCTCAAATTTGAAGGGCAGAATTCCATCGGAAATTGGCAATTTGAGAAGACTCGAAGAGCTTTATCTCTTTGGGAACCGCTTGAATGGTGTTATACCTTCCAGCATTACAAATTGCACGGGGCTGAAAGTATTTAAGGTTCATAATAACTCTTTAGAAGGTCATATTCCCAAAGAGTTTGGCCTTCTGAGCAACCTAAGGGAAATCTCGATCTACAGAAACTTTATGTCAGGTCACTTTCCAGCTGAATTGGCTAATTCATCTATGTTGCAAGGAATAGACGCATCTTTCAACAATCTCACTGGACATTTGCCCTCTGAAATTGGTAATATGAAGAGGCTCAATTATCTAAGCTTGTTCAATAATAGCATCTCAGGTACAGTTCCCGCATCGTTTGCAAATCTCGAAAGCCTGCAAGTATTATCGCTGTGGGGAAATAAATTACACGGCACTTTGCCCGAAGGAATTGGGTTTCTTCCAAATCTGACGGAGCTATATGTCGGTGCAAACAGGTTTAGCGGTCCTTTGCCTTCTGCACTTGGATATTTCAGCAAATTGGAGGTATTGGATGGCTCCGACCACTTCACCGGTGAAATTCCAGTTGGACTATGCAGCGGTGGGGCGCTAAGGAAACTTAATCTTCTTGATAACAAGCTTGTTGGGGACATCACTTGGATTTTCAAAAACTGTGTTGCGCTGGAAAGAGTTCGGCTGCAAAATAACCGATTTACGGGCATCATTCCTCCAGATATTTCCAAGGTCACCGGTTTGTCCTACCTGGAGCTTTCCTTTAACAATATAGAGGGCGAAATTCCTGCCACCATAGGAGCTCTCAAGAACCTCTCTCAGCTTTTCCTTTCTGGGAATAATTTGAGTGGAACGATTCCCCCTGAAATTGGGGATCTAAGAAGCCTGGGCAGACTCAATTTCAGTGGCAATAAGCTTAGTGGGAATATTCCTCCTCGATTGGGAAATCTGGTTAACTTGGAACTTCTAGATCTCAGCAGCAATTCACTGCAAGGTTTTATTCCTGCACATCTTGGTCATTTGTCATCTTTGTCCTTTTTAAACTTGAGCTTAAACAATTTAAGCGGAAGCATTCCCACATCTCTTGGGGATTGCTCAAAGTTGATAGAGCTGGATCTCTCTCGAAACAGATTCGAGATGTCCATTCCGAGAGAACTTGGGAGGCTTGAGCATCTGCAGTCTGGTTTGGATCTCAGTTGGAATAATCTTTCCGGCCCTCTTCCATCGGAGATGGGAAATTTGATCAACCTTGAATCGTTGGACGTCTCCCACAACGAACTTTCAGGTGAGATTCCGACTTCTTTGGAAGGCATGATAAGTCTTCACGAATTCAATTTCTCTTTCAATCAATTCACAGGGCAAATTCCACGGATCAATGCTTTCTCTAAAAATCTATCAAGGGCGTTTGACGGTAATCCTGGACTCTGCGGCCCACCCCTTTCTAAGGGCTGTCCTCCATCCCCAGTTGGTGCCAGAAAGAAGACAAAGTTGGCGATAGGGGCGATATCAGGCGCCATTGTTGCTGGAATTGTTATGATTACCATCGTAATCATAACATGCATATATTATCACGACAGAGGAACTGTGCAGGAAGATGAGAATATCAATGATCTAGCAGAGGGCATGGAATTTGGAGGAGACAATTATAGAGTTAGATACCGAGACATCGTAATGGCCACAGAGGGATTCAGTGATAATTATCTAATCGGATCTGGTAATTTCGGTAGAGTTTACAAGGTCATTCTCTCAGAAAGACAAGAAGCAGAAGGAAGAAGAGGAGGAACAGACCAAGTGCTTGCTGTCAAGATGCTCAATTTGCAGAACGATGGCAGACGGGTATATGACAGTCTGAAGCGCGAGATTGAAGCGCTGAGGTTAGTCCGCCATAGAAACATACTGTGTTTGCATGGGTTCATCTGTGTACCCAGCATCAACATGAACATCATGGTGTTTGAGTACATGTCCAACGGTTCGCTGTGGGAATACCTGGGTGGAGCACTCAAATCCCAAAGGCAAAAGCTGGATTGGAGGACTCGATACAATATAGCGTCGGGAGTAGCGGAAGGACTGAAATATCTGCACCACGACTGCAACCCTCCAATCCTTCACTGTGATGTGAAATCGGCCAATATTCTGCTGAACGATGAATACATTCCACATGTTGCGGACTTCGGGCTTGCAAGGTTGATTAAGGATGGATCTACGGTAGGCGAATCCAGCAGCTCTATATTGGGTGGAACGTATGGTTATATGGCTCCAGGTAACAAAATGCATTTCATGTACTAGTCATTCATTTCGAATTTTATTGAGTTATGAATGTTAAATTTTAGGGCCCTTTCTTTTGTTGTAGAATGTGGTTGTGCGGTGAAGTATTCGAGGAAGCAAGATGTGTTCAGTTTCGGGGTGGTGGTACTGGAACTGGTCACTGGAAAGCCACCCATAGTAGATCCCGTAGATGAAGATGAGGAACGGATAGGGCTGGCTCAATGGGCGGCTCATATGGCGGCAAATAGGCGAGAAGATGAGAGCCTAGCGATGAAATTGGTGGATGCAGAGCTGAGAAGGGAATACGAGATGTGGGGTAGTGAAATGGAGAAGACGATCCAGATTGCGCTAATGTGCACGCGAGTGGCCCCAAGACATAGACCATCGATGCGAAGGATAGTGGACTTCTTCTACCTCCTGCATCGTTAATGGAAGCAGAGCACGTGATGTCAAACATCAGCTAAGTCAAACATCCCATTTTAGTTAAGATATTTAGGTTTAAATTTTTGGAGTAACTTGTTTGTAAAGGTAGTAGTCTGATCCAAATGCGGTTTAAAATGACTAGAATGACATGACAGTATGAACCCTGAGTGACTGTTAACAATATTGAAGTGAAGTAGATTTAGTGGGAATAGTCCATGTGATTTGAACTTTTTGTATAAGTTAATAAAAAGAGTGTAGTTATAACCAATTCTCCCAAAAAAAATAAAATAAAAATATATATATATATATTATTTACTCAATTATTAAGATTAGGTAATGTTTATTTATTTAACCTAATTTTTATTATTAAAATATTAAAGAGATCAAGTACAAACAGTCCGTAAAGTCTGCTTCTACGTTGTAATTATACACTGATTTATTTCTTTTGTTAAGATATTTATGATTAAATTTAATGTATGTACTATCAAAATTTACAAGACGATTGGATCAAGCATCCCCGCCACTCATTTGCATAGGAACTCTATCTGCGATGGGATCCGAACCTACACTAAACGAGACTGATTTGTAAGTTAATTACATTAACTCATATCATTGACCTAAATGATTCTAATCTGGAGTGCAACTTTAAAGGTTATGAAAAATAGTATATAAATTCTAGAAATAAAAGTGATCCCCGAATACCTGTCTCATTGTCAAGAAAATATATGATTTATAAATAAATAATTTTTGTTTTTATTGAAAATAATATTTAAGATAATATAAACACTTTTGATGAAGAGTTATGAGTAATTAAAGTTTTTTAAAAGGAGCAAGTACAAGTTGGATGTGACTCTTACTTTACAAAATATTGTAAGTGTTAACAAACGCGAGTAAGAAGTGAAGTGGAGTAAGAAGGAGTATTACTTTTTCATATTTCGGATTTCAAAAATTAAAGGATTATTGTGAAGGAATTTTAAATAATATGGTAGGAAAGTAATTTTTGAAAGTCTTAATTGAAATTAAGAATGTTCTAGTTAGGAATAAAAGGAAAAGTGAATCTACAGCAAACTCCATCTAAGTAGAATATATTATTTTAGAAGTGATTATCAAGGATAAGATGGTTGAGCAAGGTATAATGGTTCTTAAAAGTAGAGGGTTAATTTGTAATTTCTATGGATATTAGTCAAGATTTTTAGAGTTTCAAAATTGGATCAAATTAAGGTGGGAATTAAATTCAAATTACTCAATGATTTTACATCTTATTTTTTTAACATCAATCTTTTCTAATTTAGAAATCAAATATAAAATAATGAATGGTGGTCCTTGGTTTTAGGGAGAAGAAATACATTATATTTAAGACCATGGAGTCAAAAAAAAAATTTATGGAGTTAAAGACTATTAAAAGGCTTCTGATGTGGATTAGGCTTTTTGGCCTTCCATATCAGCTTATTTATAGGGAGGTTTAAATAATATTGACAATACTCTAGGGGAGTTCATCTTGGAGGAACCAAGCAATGAAGGTACGTTGTATTCACTTGAATACGCTTTCATAGATGTTTCAAAACTTTTGCCACAATCCATTAGGAAAATGTCACTTGTTCCTTGATCAAAGAGTTGGTATTCTCTTTCACATATAGGGATACATACAATAGTAATGGGGCAGGTACACTTTGATATTGTTGGAGTTTTGCTTACTCAATCTTTTTCTCTTTCAAACCTCATTCAATATCTAGGAAATAGTTCAATTCAATGGTAATTATTGACCTATAACATTGAAAATGCTCATCTACTCTTGTGAGATGACTTTGTCTCTATGAGTGAGAGAAACATAAAAATTTAAGAATTATCTTCTATTATATTTGAAATTATGTTGAGTTTATCTTATGGGATTTTGGAGAAAGCAGGTGCCATAATTGAAACATCTATTAAACAGTCATTGTAAGGCCTTGGAAATATTATTACAAATTGTATGAATGCCTCCTCTTCTAATCAATGTAACTGGGAAGGTATCACTTGTGCAACATCAACGGTGCCAAATTTACAATAAAATACAACTATGCAAAGCAAACTATTGAACATAAAAAATGAAGACACCAGTTGCTACTACAACAAAAGTTTCATATATATCTATGCAATTGCACTGTATTGCATAAAACATCACACTCTTAATCTAAAAATAGTGCATATTTCCTTTTAGTTTGAATGAAAAGAAACTTACAATAGGTATATATAAGCTAAACCTAGCACTACCCTACATAATGTTCCATTCAAACCAGAAAAGGAATAAAAACATTACATATCTTGGAGTACAAAGAATTATGCTTTGTTCATTTTATATGTATGAGATAAATGTCACTATATTCCGTGAGATGCCACAATAATTCAATCATACTAAATGATAACAGTAAGTGCATCCCCAAAATAAATAATAAATATTATGCATTGAAAAACTGAGTATTGTAAAATCTATGATATTCCTCACATTGCAAAATTCAATTAATATTCTAGGCACTACAAGATTCCCTCATCTATTACACATTAAGCATTAGCTTCTTCATTCTCTTGTTTAATGCTTAATGTTGTAAATGCCTAATATTTATCTCATTCTTATAAAATTACCTTTTGGTGATGCTTTAGTAAACACATCAACAAGCTAGTTATTAGTTTTGCAAAACATCAAGTCAATATGACCTTTTACCACAAGATTTCTAATAAAGTGGTTTTTAATATCAATATGCTTAGTAAAATTATTGGAGATTGAATTTTTTGCTATGGCAATTGCTAAACTATTGTCATAATGAATGATTGTTCTCATATTTTATTTATACATCAAATATGCCAAAATCCTCTTGAACCAAATTGCTTTACATGAAGCTAATGTTGTTGCCATAGTAGAAAATTTGGTAAAATCGCAATTCCAAGGTGATTCAATGATTTTTCGAGTCAAATTGCATCGAATCGTTGAGTCAATGATTTTTTGAAAATTTTGATGATTTCGATTTTTTCAAAAAAACGGCCACAACAGCATGGGTAGAGGCTATCGTCAATTTAAGTGAAAAAAATCACTTTTTCATTTATTTTTTCAACTTAATCTCTTTCAAACAAGGAAAATACTCTGTCAACCTGCTACCACCCCAACCCAAATACACTAGGGCATCCTAAGAGTGAGAAGATTATAGTTTGTAGCAATATGACAACCAACAACAACCGCCCAAAGGATTCACCAAAGGTAATAAAATATTTTGTAAACTTTATATTTTCTCTAAGTTGAAACAAGGTTTAGAATCTAGATTAGGGATATTTGCAAATAGTTTTGTGATTTGTCAATGTTTTAACTTTGAAGTTTAACCCTTTAAACCCTAAACCCTAGTCTAGGGTTTTAGTTTTTGGGTTTTTCATCCTCCTTTTAAGTAGATGCTAAACAAGTAAATATTGTTTCATGATGTAGGGAAGTCCATTTATCAACTATCAATATTTCAAGTTAAAATTTAAACCGTAAAACCTAAAACCTAAACCTAGGGTAAAGGGCAAAGGAATTGCAAGAGACGAGTGACAAGATAGTGGGTTTGTTAAGGCATTTTGACACATTTTGTAATTTGTACCTTTATATATTATAAGCAATACAAGATGTGTTTTTTCACTTTCATATGTAGTTAAAGCTTGAGCCTTGTATGATTTCCTAACATGAAATACTACTTTTATAGCAATATTTTATTTGCATAATGTTAGTTCATTGTAATATGCATAAAACAAAAATTCAAGCTATTTTTTGTTTCTCAATTCCTGATGTTTTTAGCCAATCATTTTTTGATTTTGTGTTGATTTTAATTTTTTCAACAATGGTTACTCCAATATATTTTACTCGTACTATTGATAGTGCAACTGTTGTCTACTTCTTTGAGGATCAAGAAATCACACCCGATCCCAAGCTAAATATATTTTCTAAAGTGCTTTTTCGATCATCAAGGGATTTCCAATCACTATCTATATATCCAACCAATCCAAAGCTATCAATTGGTGTGCACAAAATACCAAAATTGCTTGTACCATGAATATACCTGAAGATTCTTTTTGCTACATGAAAATGAATCTCACTTGGATCTTGCATAAATTTTGAAATCAAATTTACAACATACATGATGTCATATCTAGTGATAGTAATATACACAAGACTACCAACTAATATCTTGTATAGTGTAGCATCTATCTTTTTACTGCCATCATCCTTGACTAACATTTTGCTCACATTCAAGGGTGTGTTCATTGGTTTGCAAATTTTCATTCTAAAATTTCCAAGCAAATCGACTGCGTACTTTTCTTGTGAGATAAAAATACCAACATTCAACTATCTTACTTCTAAACCAAGGAAATAATGCATTAAACCCAAGTCTATAATTTCAAATTTATTCTTCATTGTATTCTTTAATTATTTAATTAGCCTAAGCTACTGCCAATGTAAATCAAATCATCAACATACAAGCAAGCAATAAGTAGATCATCTCTACCTCTATATTTGACATAGAGTGTAGGTTCACTTTCATCAGGTTGAAGCCATTTTTCTTAAGATTCCCATCTATTTTGCTATACCAGGATCTTGGTGCTTGCTTAATTCCATAAGGAGTCTTTTCCAACCTATAAATATTTTGTTCTTGTCCTACAACTTCATAACTTGGTGGTTGTTCAACAAATACTACTTCATCCAACAAACCATTCAAAAAAGTTGATTTAACATCAAATTGATATATTGACCACTTAAATGATGTTGTTAATGCCATAATATTTTTTATGGTTTCTAACCTTTCAATAGGAGCATGGGTGTCATTGTAATATATACCTAACTATTATGAGAAGCCTTTAGCTACCAATCTTACTTTATTTCTTTCAATGGATCCATCTACCTTATATTTTATTTTGTAGATCCACTTTAGCCCAATCACATCCTTTTTTGGTGGAGGATCTACTAAATTCCATGTTTCATTCCTTTATATGGCATCTATCTTCTCATCCATGGCTTTACACCAAAATTCATGTTTCATTGCATCTTCAAAATATCTAGGTTTACCTAAATATGAGGTAATAAAGCAAAATTCATAATTGGACTAGTAGTTCCTTCATAGATTGCTTTAGGATTTTTTACCTTCCTTAGAGGACTCAGACTTGAAGGAGTAGAAAAAGGAAATGAACTTGATGAATAAGTGGGATTAGAACTTGAGTTTCTACCAAGGTTGGTAGAATAAGATGAAGTATCTTGTTTTGTATCCATAATTACTAGTTTTTCTTGTTTCACATTTCCTTTCCATTGCCATGAATCATTTTAAACAAAAATTACATCATGACTAACTATCAATTTTTCTATCACTGTATTATACAACATGTAACCCTTTGTCTCCTCATTGTATCTAGTAAAATATATTTTTCACTTTTATCATCAAGTTTTTATCTTTTTTCTTTAATAATATGAGCATAAGAAATGCAACCAAACACATTAAGGTGAGATGCACTAGGTTTTCATCCACTCCATCCCTAATTAAGGGTTATATTTCTTTAAAAAAAAATGGAAATATATTAAGTAAGTAAATAGATATGGTTATTTCTTTAGCCCAAAAAATATTCAAAAGAGACTTAGCCTTGAGCATGCTTCTTACCATCTCCATAATTGTACGATTCTTATGTTCAACTAAGAGTATAGCTTGTAATTAATTATCTTTGAATACCATACTTCTTGGAAAAATATTGAAATTTATTAGATATAAATTCTCCCCTTTATCTTTATGTAGAATTTAAAAAAAAACAACCACTTTACTTTTCTACATTAGCCTTAAATTGTTGAAATATAGAAAAATCTTATGACTTTTCTTTAAAGATATATGCCCATGTTCTTCTACTATATTCATAAACAAAAATGATAAAATACCTATTTTTGTTGAGTGACAAGGCCTGCATTAGATCACATATATCAACATGTACTAATTCAAGTGGTTTTTTGCCCTCCATGCTTCTCCTACTAGAAAAGAATCTCGGTGTTGCTTACCAAAAATGCAATCTTTATAAACTTGATCATCTCGTTCAATGAATGGTAATCCTCTCACCATATGCTTTTGACATAGTAGTTTTAGCCCTAGAAAATTTAGATGTCCATACCTCATGTTCCATAACCAAGATTCATCTTTCAAGACTATTTTCCAAAGCATGAGCTTCTTCATATGTAAGTCTAAGAGGGAAAGTTTTATTTTGTAGTATATTGACTTTTGCTACAATTTGATTGCTAACATTTTTGTCATAGATAACACATTCATTATTTTTATAATAACAAAATATCCTTTTTCAATAAGTTATCATATACTCAATAAATTATGAACCAATCCAAGCACATATAAAACATTATGAATGAACCTTATCTCACCTTGTTTTGTTTTAACTTTAGTGTTACCTTTTTATTTTACCTGAACTTCCTTTTCATATCGAAGCCAAACTTGAGACTTGATAGACTCATCCATCTTTACAAAGATGTTTTTGTTCCCTAACATGTGTTTTTTGTAACCGCTATCTAGAAGCCATACTTCATTAGAGATTTCTTTTGTAATATCATAAGTAAAAAATAAAATATTTTGTTCTTCCTTTTCTTCAAAATAATTAGCATGTTACCTATGCTTTTTCTAGCATTCAAGTTCATAATGACCAAAATTTTGGCAATAATAATATTGAACTTATGATTTGTTAGAATTTTGATTACCTCTTTCATAGTGACTACTACCTCTTTCTCTATTGTTGTTGTAGTTGCCTTTTCCATTGTTACTATTGTAGTTGCCTCTTCCTCTGTTGTTATTATAGTTGTCTCTTCCTCTATTACAATTGTAGTTACCTCTTCCACATCCCTTGCTACTTCCTCTGCTTGCATGTCCTCTTCCTTGATATTTTCTTATTCCTTCATAGGATGATGCTCTTCCCTTATCCATTGAAATATCAAGCTTTCTTTGAAAAGCTTGTTCAACAAGTTTTTTAGTGGATCTATTAATCCTTTGCTCAAGAGTTTTAAGAGATCCCTTAAGCTCATTAATTGACAACAAGGTTAGATACTTTGATTCTTCAATATCAATCACAATGGGATCAAAATATGGAGGAATTTTATTCAAAAAATAATTCTATAATTTTTTGATCTAACAATTTCTCCCGACAAGATATAATTTGATTCACTAAGCCCATTACTCAAGTAAATAAATATTACATAGATTCAGAGTCTTTCATAAGAATATTTTCAAAATCTCTTCTAAGTGTCTGAAGTTTGATAAATTTTACCATGTCTATTCCTTGATATGCATTTTACAGTAGATTTCATGCATCTTTTGTTTTTTGTTATTGTAGCAATTCTTGGAAAAATTGACTCATGTAATGCTTGTTGAATAAAGAAAAGGGTTTTTGAGTCATTTTTCCTATTCTCCTTTAATTGATCTCATTGCACTTGAGACTAAGTGGCAATTTCTTGTGCATCTATGTCTTTGCATACCTATTTCAACCGAATTCCACAAATTTTAGAAAATAAACAACTTTTTCATATTAATGCTCCAAAAAACATAGTTCTTCCCCTTAAACAATGGAATTTGAAGTTGAGAAATATTCAGACTACTGCTGCTAGTAGCGATATTCAACTGTTACAACTATTATTTCTTTTGCTTATGTTATTATTCTCTCTACTATATCCTTCTCCTCATAAAAAAAACTTATTCTGCTTCTACTCTCTCTATTGTAGCCTCCTCCTCACAAATTTTTTCTTATAGATAAACCTTACTTTGATACCAATTGTTGGATTTGTAGGGGAAATACAACTATGCAAAGCAAAATATTAAATAGAAAAAAATGCAAACACCAATTGTTGCTACAAAAAAAATTTCATATATATATATATATACAATTGCACTTTACTCCATAAAATAACACACTCTTCCATACAAAAATAATACATAAAAAAACTACACATTTACTTATAGCTTGAATGACAAGAAACTTACAACAGATATATATAAGCTAAACCTAGCACTACCCTACATAATATTCCATTGGAACCAATAGATATAAGAAAACATATTACATATTTTGGAGCACAAAAAATTATGCTTTGATTATGTCACATGTATGTGACAATCTGACTATATTTCTTTAGATGATATAATAATGCAACCATCCTAAATTATAATAGTAAATGCAACCCTAAAATAAATAATAAATATCATGCACTATAAAACTGAGCACTGTAAAATTTATGATATTCTTGGCATTGCAAAATTTAGATGATATTTTGGACATCTTAAGATTCCCTCGTCTATTACACATCAAGCATTAACTTCTTCAAATGGGGTAACTAATTTCCTTTTCGTTGCCTAGCATGAATCTTTTCGAACATTTTTCATAAACAATAGGGAAGTTTAGCACATTATAAAGACTCAATATTTCAAGCAACAAATTAAACAAACATGTTCCTCTTAAATTAGGACATTGTACTCATCTTTGTCTCTTAGATATTTCAAATAATATTTTTATCAATGTTACCTCATCTGCTATTTTTAATTGCAACCTACTTACTCTCCTTGACCTCCATTCCAATATAAGCACTATCCTCCCCGATCTTGGTGAGCTTTCAATTCTGTCACCCCTTTTTCTATATGCATTGTTGATAATCTTTCTAGTCTAGTGCCTACATCATACTAACTTTAAGTTCTAAGAGGTGGGTAAAACTACTTCATGGGTTCCTTACCTCTATATATTTGGAATTGCATTGAGCTCAGATATTTGAGTTTTGTCTCCACAAATTTGGAGGTAAGAATCCCATGGAATATTGGTAATTTAATAAGACACACCTATTTCTCTTTTACAACCACTTGGATGGTCATATTATTTTAACCATTGCAAATTATAGTATCCTCTAGGTATTTTCTACTTATAAAAACCATTTACATGGTCCTATTCGAATGGGGTTTGGCTTTGTAAGTAATCTCAATATATTTGTTAGCAATTATTAATTAACATTATACCCTTTAATATCTAATATTAACATTTTGAGTCAACTTTAATTAAGCAAGATCACAAAGTTTACTACTAATATTATGATTAGAAAATAGAATACCTTCATGTCTAACATGAGGAGTTAATACTATCAATTTGTAAAATATCTCTATCTTTATATTGTAATACTTGGATTTCAAAACACAAAAGTTAATATATAAGTTTTAATTTTTTGTATCCTTTACCATACATTTATCTTGTAATAATATTATTAAAAATTATAAAAACAACAATTATTAATTCAATTTCGAAAATATATAATTTTACAATATAAAAAATTGCACTCTTTAACTTAAAAAGAAAGGCATTAACAATATTCAAACTAATAATCAAAAGGCATTGGGGTTTTCTAATAAAAATCCAAGTTCAATTTATAAAAAAGATGACCTTGATACACCTCTATTTTTCAAAATATTTAATAAAAACAACTATCAAATTAATTATTTTAATGGTAGATAATATTTTAACCTTAATATCATTGTAGAACAATCACTATATAGTTTATGCTAGATAATATTTTAACCCTCACGTATTTATTTTTTTTACTAATAAAGTCAACATTCTATCCTTATATATAATTTACTTTTAATTTCCTTCAAACCTTACATTACCATAGTCTATAATAACATGGTGTGCAATGGATTTCTTTGAGGCTTATCTTTCCACCTCTTAACTGGTTATGTCTAGTCAAACTACTCTCAGGCCACGGCTTGGAGTGATATCTTTTCAACGAGAACAAAATTGTAATTTTGGACTCAAATATAATGAACGACAATGAGCCATGGCTTATTATTTTATATCCATTTACATGTGGTGAGTTTAGCTTGCTTCCATAGGATTTTACAGTTTCAATAGACATATGGCCCTTATTGGATACAATATCATCTATACAAAATACAACGTTAATGGAAATGTTGTATTTTATTTATAGTTATTCAAAATTTTCAATTTTAAATAAATTTGGCATTTTAATCTTTTTTAAAAAAAATTATTGGTGATTTAAAAAAAAAAAAATTAAAAATATTTTTTAATTAAAATAATATATTTTAAATAACAATTGGAGAGTTAAAAAACTCATTTTATATCAGATATTCATTAAAAAAAATATTATAATGGTTTTTTATTATCACATCCAACAAAATATATAATAAAGTAATTTTTAAATTGCTCTTTATTTTTCCCTCCTCCCCCTCCAACTAGATGGTTAGCTTAGCTTTGAACATGTGGTTAACTTGTAGGCTTCTTGTAACAACCCTAAAAACCAACCCAAATTTTTTTCTTTAAAAGGATCAAGTCTAGTCAATCAATCCAGATAAAATCCAAGAAGCTTACTCCACATTATGATTTTTTTAGATGTTGCAGCATCCCTCGGGTGGACAGGAGTGGTCAATATCCCGTATTAGTTCTAGGTTTTACCTTGTACACTACACATACAGCTTTAAGGACACCTTTATGTGGTCACCCCAAGTTTCCTTTCTCTTTTTTGGAGGACTTTTCAACCACAACGCAAGGTTTAACCCTATCTCTCTTGCTTGAGAAAAGGGATACCAATTCCTTGACTAGTGTCCATTATTCTATACTAGTATTTACGTGTAAGCTTCTTGTAGTTTAAAACTTCTCATTTAGTATAGAACTACTATGCACCATTAAACTATCTTTCCAAATAGTTTAATGGAGGTGACTATCACTTATGTGGTAGCTCTCTTATGGTTTCCCAGCAATAAATCAAGGTTTCCATTAACCACCACACCAATGACATCCCCTATAGTAATTTACCCAGTCTCTCAGGTTCCTATGATTGACATTGCATAACATCTTTATCTCACATGGGTATATCTCTCTTTTAGAGAATCTATCACAAGGATATAGCTACAATGGAATTCTAAGCTTTCTATCTCTCGAAGCACACTTTAGTAGTCTACTTCTAAAGTATCCATTATAACCCTAATGGATTGCCCCATCATATCTCCCTTAGTTCCAGTCCTAAGCTTAGAAATATAATTTAGATTAATATTCTATTTACAAGATCTCTCTAATTGGAGATGGTTAATTGTAGAAAATTGATTATAGAAGGAGACTCTCTGAATACAATATACATGATCAAAGAAAATCAGACTCCATTCTAGACTGTCTCAAACTTCATATTGGAAGCCAGGAGAATAATCCAAAATTTGGAGGAAGTCCAAATATGTCATCATTTCAGGGAAGGTAACAAGGCTACGGATTTCCTCGCAAACCAAGACCTCGTTCATCAAAATATTCAATCTTGGACAGAAAATTTCCCAGATGGCCTTATATTTTTGGATAATCTATTCAGACTGCATCGAGAATAGGATTGGATCTTGTATTCTTGTATTTTAGATCTAGGTAGTTGGTTTTTTTGGGTAGGAAAACAACCAAATTTTAAATTCAAATTCAATCCTAGTTGGCATCGATTCTCATAAAAGGAGAAATAAGAAAAGGGTTGGGTGGTATCATTTCATTATGCCTTTTAGACAACTATACTTTTCAAGTATTAATGATCTTGATACGTGGTCTATCATTTGGATCAGTAGAAAGCTTGATGAGGTGTATTGGAAGGATGTCAAGTGTGTGAGGGAATTTACCTTGTGTCATTCCCCGTGATCTCAAGAAGTTGGGTTGGACATCATACCTTCTCATAGATGGATAGGAAAACATATTACCATAAACTTTTGGAATAATTTAGATTACATGTTTAATTTGGTGCCCCTTAGTCTAGAATGGTGTGATTTGGAATGATTTGGATTACATGTGTAATCTGGTGCTTCTTGGAGGTCTGGTTTTTGTTTGGTTGTCTATCTCATATTTTTTAGGCTGATGCTCTTTGTCTGGATTCTCTTTACCTCCTACTAAGTTTGAAGGTTAGATTCTTTTTATAAAGGTTTTTAAGCCCTTTCAAAACTCCTTTCATCCATATTGTCAAAAACAAAAATTCCCCAAACCCCAAGATGAATTCATGAAACAACATTATCCTTTCTATATTATTCATATATAAGTTTCATAATTAATTTTTCTATATTCTATTGCATGAAATAAAGAGATACTAACCATCTAACTTTCTTTACTAAGTACTCATCATCAAAGCATAATAAATATTTCTTTTTCATTCATAACTCATAGCAATAAAGCATTAATTGTAAATAACAATTCCATAACAAGTACCACAAAAGATAAATCATTTGACACATCATGTATTCTGAGAACCCTTTTTGAAAGAAAACTCAACCTCAAAAATATCAATCTTTATTTTTCATTGTAAATCTATTAGCCAATCTACAACATGGAACCCATTATTCCTTTTCACCATCATTTTAATATGTGCATAAGAATATTCTTAATTCTCATGTATTTTTATTTCATCCATTTTGTAGATTCTCTTTTTTTTACAAGTGAGGGAACCCCATAATTCCCTCTCATTAATCCCATCCATTTATCAAACTACCATTACTCAAGAATTCTCTTTTGAGTAACTTAATTACAAAGAGTTATTTGTGGAACCCCCATAAGTTCCTTACCATTTATTGGGCCCCATACCCAATCCCTCATCTATGATTTAGTACAAAATTTTATCTCATCCTATAAACATATAGCTATACATTATATTTCCTAGAAGGCCTCAAATTTTATTATAAATCAAGGATGTCATTTATCTTTAAACAATTCCCTTTATCTTAGTTCCCAAGAGAAGGTAGCATTAACACATTTGGTAAGTAATACTATCCTTTCTAAATATCAAAGAATAATCAAGTTCCAAAAACTATTTCAATCTATTCTTCATTAAAGTGCCCATAACATATATTTATTCAAATATGGATCACTTAGTTATAAAATTATTCTTTCAAATAAAGTAACCCCAACATATAAAAGCCAATTCATTATTTCATTAAGGCAGCCTACTTTCAACCTCCACAATAAATAAATCATTTTATTTATCCAACACCAACTATCTTTTCATAACTTTTATTCTAAAGATTATTTTCTATAGTTTCAAAACATAAAATAAATTCATTTATTCTTTGAAACAAATCATCTCACAACCAATTAATTATCCCTAATTCTAGCTGATCAATAGTTCATCAATTTAGAGTTTGTAAAAATTTCCTTAATTCTTTTTATTTTAAGGGGGGGGAAAGTAAATTTCAAAAACCCTATTGCTCAGGGTCATATATTAACATCTAAAAATTACATTGATCAACTTATAACATTAAACTTACTTATGTTTATCACTTACATATGAGATGGTCTTTTACTCTCTTAAGAGTATATCCATCTCTGATTGGAGCATTCAAACTCAGAGATGTCTACCAATCAACCTATTACAACACGCAACTCAAGAGTACCTAGATCCATGTGGATGTAAGGTTAAAACATGGGAGCCAATCATCAACAAAATCAGACTAAACAAGCAGGCATTTATGGGGTCAAAATGGATATCTAACATAGTATGCTTGTTCTATGACCACATAGATTAATAAATTTATTTTATGCTTTGGCTTGGCTAAATTTTATAGTGGTCCAACTTAATATATAACCTATTAATAAAGACATCAAATAAATACTTCAAGACTTTTTTGTGCCTTCATGGGGATGTTGAAACACAAGTAAACTAGAGGTGTTTGAAACATACTCAGACCCTAACATCATCATCCCAAGGTGAGTCTACAATCAACAAAATTTAGGTTGGTTAATCGATGTTAGATTGGTACATGCAAACTCTAGATCTTATTATACCATGTGGCCTCTAGGTCTGATGTGCGTAAGAGCACTCTGTGAAGTCAAAAAATGGTAGATAGTTTTTAAAAAGTAATCTCAACCTAAGATCTAATATCTTCTTGGGGTGGTTCACCACATCTATGGGGATTCATTCATGATGCTATTCTAGCATGAGATCTCTATATTTTCATTATGTGATAGTGAATGAGTTTGAAAATATACTCTACCTTTTCTTAAGTGGTTCAAATTAATCTACAACAAATAATTGTAGTAAAGGTTACCTGGCAATCTCAATGGATGTCTTGGAGATGAGTCTGTTGTACATAAAATGAATGATCCTCTTCCAATTTTATTCTTCCAAAACAACAAAAGCCTTCCTCATATAGCACGTTCACCCTTGATACAAAAAACTATCCCCCCTTTCTTCCATTCAATATTTTCTAAAGGGAAATAACAAGGTTCATTTATTGAACAAACTCCATAACTGTCACTCTTACTCATTTGCTTGAATACTCCCTTTTAGAACCATACAAAGTTGATTAATTTTTTTACAATCATTCCAATGTTCAAGGCATTGGTCACTTTGTTTTCTAATAATAGATTCTTTCCTTAGAAATCTATTTCTCTAGTTTGAACATAAGGGCTCTTTTACCAAGTAAATCTCATCATTTTAATTTCATAAGCAAATACAATTGAAACCAAGGCTTATTCCATGAAAACTTAGTAATTCCTTTACCACCAGACATATTTAATAAGCATCCCTATGCTACTTTAGTTCTATTTAAAGCAACTTTATTTTTCTTGAAATTTACACATAATACCATGCATTCTCAACAAGAAAGATAAATGTGAAGTTCACATAATTATAGATTATGTCTTTATTATGTATCTATATATTTTGCTATCTTAACCATCAGTTTTCTATTTACTCATGAGAACACCTGTTCCTATGAAAGCATAGAGTTTTTTTAGTAGCATATCAAAATCACAAACACTACCAATCATCATAAAATCCATTAGTTTTTCATTTGATCATAAGCCTGTTTTGATGAAAAATTTTACCAAGGGAGGGTCATGATACTTCTTAGGTAAAAGATCATCATGGTATATCTCCTCTAATTATCTCAAATTTTTTTCTTCCTCCTCGAGTACCTCAATGTCCTTTGTAAAAAAAAATTGTATCCAACAAACTCTTGGTAATCCAATCTAATAGTGGATCTCACTCATCCAAGATAATTGCCTCATAGGATTCACTATCCTCCACTTGCCTAATGTGAAGTCAAATGGACACAAGGTTATTGAGGCACTCTTTTGTTAACCTATTAAGCTTCTTGATGTGTACAATCTCAAATAGAGACCAATTGTACTTACATCCAAAAGTGTTACAAGGTTGACTCTAGATGTGAAGAGTTATCCTCATCAACTTTAGTGTTTTTCAACCATAATTGTTTTCCCATAGATCTATAAAAAAATATTATATTAAATTACTAATTTACATTTGTAATTGTGTTATAGTAAATTTAAACCATAATAAAAATTCAAAAAATATTTAAAAATTAAAATTTTAACTGTTTTACTTGGCCACAAGGTCAACCTTGATTTTTTTAACAAAGGAATATGCAAACAAGCTCCCATGAGTGGTCTTACAAAGTTACCACTTGGTAGGGATGAGGTAGTATTTGGTAAGGTAATATACCATCATGTTTACATAAGTATGAAACCTCCTTAGACCTTTTCATCATTGCTAGAATTTGATGCTCAAGAATAACATCTACATGAATAGGTCGATGGAGTTGCCTTGTCCATATTTGATCAATAATATTTCAAATTAGTTCATACATGCATTGGTTGCCACCGTAATCATGTTCTATGGCCTCTTTGGTTTCCAACCATAAGCATTGTTACAATTGTCTCTATTTCCAAAAATCTTCATGTGATATTTAGCAATAATTAGAAGATAAAAATGTACTTCATTGAATTTCAAATATATACAATGGTCATTAGGAGTAATAAAGATCTCATAAAGCTAAAAAAGGATAAATTACTTCAAATCACCAAATTTTAGGAGTATGTTACTAATATAAGACAAAGACTAGGCATATCCCCAAGACGTGTCTCTATGTATATATATTAATGTATTATTTTCTAGTCCTTTGTTCTAGGTATCATTTTTTGTTTATCCATGTTAATTTTTTTTAACAATTTATAATAAAAATTTATGATCGAGTTTTGATTGATGTATCTAAGTACTATTATTTTATAGCATTTGTAATATACCAAAAGTATCTTCTATTGATTATATAACCATATTAGTGAATTTGAAAGGATATGGGTAAGAAAAATATATTATCCACTCAATGGTGGAAGAAAAAACCAACAAATTTGAAATTTAAAAATTTAAATTTGTTTTGGATGAAAAATCCATATATTAATAAAATAATGTATAATTATACAAAAAATGGGCAGGTGGGATTAGCACACCCTGTAAACCAACACACTAACCACTATGGTTAGGAGTACACAAGAGTATCAGAAATAGTCCAAAAAAAGTCAGATAACAATTGCTAAAACAGTGTCAAATATGCATTCAAAAAAAAAGGAGCTACTGCTAGGTGGAAGACCTAAAGTTTTCCTACATAAGGTCATAAGTCCATCCAATGGTTGAAGAAACCGGAGCCCCTAATCATCAATAGTAGTATCACTAATAGTATAAGTTTGTGCATTTGGTACAATTTCACCCCAACCAGAGCATCATTTTGCTTAGGAAATCGAACATTCCAACCAAAATTCTGGCGAGATGGGCCTCCAACTCCAATAAATTTTTTGTTAGCTTTATTTTACTTTAATAATTCCTTATATTTTTTCTAATTAATAAATTTTCCTAATAAAAAATAACATAAATATTTATAATAATTTTTTTCTCAATTTTAAAATGAATCTATATATATATATATATAATGAAAATATCCATATTTATATCTTTCGTGTCTTATCTTATAATATAGTTCTAGCTCCTAAACTAGAAGCAGATAAGTGTCTAGAAAAAAAAATGATATTTTGAATTGAAAATGACAGCCTCTTAATAATTTAAAAAAATCTTAGCTTAATTACATGCACTTTATATCGTTAATTAAAAATATTAACGCTAAAAACATTTGTTCGTCTAATCCAAATAAAAATCATTTAATACTACTTGTTCTTCTAAGAATTAAATAAAATTTAAGGAAAATTACAATGTGTATTAATAATTTAATATGAATTAAGTTTAAATATGAAAAGTCCACTTTTGTATGTATTAAATTTTATTATATATATATAAATATAGATTATATAATTTTTTTTTTTAATATTAAGAGACGAGGATTTTCATCAGGAATCTCTCGACCTCTTACAACAATTCCACTAGGGAGACACGTATCCATCCCTCACACACTCACTCATGCCACGGTTTGAACCTTGGACCTCCTAAAGAAAAGCTAAAGCTCAAACCGTTGCACTTCACCCCGAGGTACTAAACCTTTATATTAAGGAAAACCGTTCCCCAGACTAACCGGAGTTTCTTTGTGTCCGACATAGGCCGCTATGCTTGAACCCGGGACCTCCTTATCAGTAAGAGGATAACATAAAGTTAATCATATAACAAACAATTAATTTATTTTTTAAAATATTAATGTTATAAGAATTTATTCTCATACATATTGTTTAAAATATTTTTTAATAAAATAAATAACTTAAAAAAAATAATTGTTTTAAAGACAAAAAAAAAACAGTTCACGAATAAATCCTTTTTTTTTTTTCATTAATATATATAATGGAGAAATAAATATTCTTACTCTATGTAATTTTGGAAGTGCACTTATTTTCTCTTTATGGGATAAGAGATTAGTAGTTAGCGGTTAAAATTCTATAAGATTTCTTATATTAAAAAACTTAAACCTCTAACTATTTTATGAGATCTTTTATCTAAAGCATTTAAGCTTTTGAGGTTAGGTGTTATTGGATTTTTTTTCAAAGGTGCTCAAGTTTTTGATATGGGGACTACTTCCAATATGCTTAACAATATTATCTTCGCATAAAAGGTTTTTTTAATAAAATTTTGAGTATGAAATTGTTTTATTTATTTATTTTTTTAAAGCGAAAAACTCTTTATGGAGCTGCCTTGGTCTGAGAGACCACGAATAGCGGGTTCTACACCGTCAAAGTCACCCGGGGGTCGCACACGACCCTGCTCGCACCAACATTATCAATTGGATTTTGGATACCCAATTCAACTTTTTGGTAGGGTGGAGATTTGAACCTAGGACCTCCCTTGGAGGATTGCCCTCTCCTCTCCAACTCACCTACAACACTTGGGTAGGAAAAAACTAATTTATAGTGGAAAACACCCCTTTCAAGGTGCCACTTTCAACAGGTTGAGCATAGGAGGAATGGAGCCTTGTCGGCCTCTACCAGAACATAGGACATTCCTAATTATACCATATATCTGCAAGATGGAGACAATGGGAATGGAACCTAGGTCGGCCTCTACTAGCACCTAGGGCATTTACCATTGCACCACAACAAACAGATAAAAACTAATTTATAGTAGAAAACACCCCTTTCGAGGTGCCACTTTCAACAGTTTGGGCATAGGAGAAATGGAGCCTTGTCGGCCTCTACCAACACATAGGACATTCCTAACTATACCATATATCTGCAAGATGGAGACAAGGGGAATGGAACCTAGGTCGGCCTCTACCAGCACCCAGGGCATTTACCACTACACCACAACAAGTAGATAGAAATTGTTTTATTTAACCTTTTGAAGTTAGGTGTTATTGGATTAATTAGCAGTTAAATTTTATAAGATTTCTTATATAAAAACTTAAATCTTTAACTATTTTATGAGATCTTTTATCTAAAGCATTTAAGCTTTTGATGCTAAGTGTTATTAGATATCTTTTCAAAGGTGCTCAAGTCTTTGATATGAGGACTACTTCCAATATACTTAACTATATTACCTAGTATAAAAGGTTTTTTTAATAAAAAAATTAGTATGAAATTGTTTTATTTAAGCTTTCGAGGTTAGGTGTTATTGGATTTCTTTTCAAAGGTGCTTAAGTCTTTGATACGAGGACTATTTCCGGTATACTTAAATTTTTGCTCCTAAATTAGTTCTAGCTCCTAAATTTGCTTTTGTTAAATTGTCTAAGCCAATGAATTGAGGATGTCTCAAGGATAAAGAGATATTCTTGTCTAAATTCAATCAACCTCACTCTAGTGAATGTCATAGTATTGTTATTAATCACCACTTAAGAATACCGTATTTGGTGATAATGTTTATTTAAATTGTATTATTGTTCCTTGGTTAGAGATATTGATTAGAATTATTTCTATTCAATAGTGAAAAAAATTGTAGTTGTTAGGAGCTACCCACAAACTACACTAAATAGTGGGTTGATTTTTCCTATGAAGTCCAACCCTATTATTAGAATGATTTAGTCAATTTTGCCTTTGAAGTCCAACCTCATTATTAGAATGATTTAGTCAATTTTGCCTATGAAGTCCAACCCCATTATTAGAATGATTTAGTCACTATCATTGGTTGCAATGGTATCAATATTTTTCTTCATCTTCTTACAAACATATGATATGATTTATAATTCTTAATCCATTTGAATGGCTATTAGGATATTATTTATGAGTAGTATCCTACACTTAGGATTTTTATTTAAGCTTAATAATGACTATCTTCATCATGGGGTTATTACAACAATTCATTCATTCTTCCTTTAACACATCTCAACAAGATGTCATCATATCCATTTTAGAAAAATATTCTATTGACCAAAGTATAGTATATGGCCTTTCACATATAATATCTTCTTTATCTTGATGTTAGGCCTTTTGGAACAACACTAGTGTCCATGTATCTTTGATGTCATGCATCCATCTCATTTGACTCTAATCATCTATTTGTTTTCCTAGTTGCTCAACTTCATCTACAAACACCACTTGTTTGCCTGCATGGAATTTTGCCAAATTTTCACATAAATCTTCTACCATGAGTTTTCTAGGTTTAACCCCTATGTCAAATTCTTGAACTTTATTAATTCAAACAACTCTTTTCTCACCTATATTTTGATATAGTATTGTAGACCTAACACCTAGATGTACTATAAAAACTATAGATTTCCTCTAAAAATGGTAATATATAAGCTCTTCTAAGGCTTTCATTGCGGTAAATATTTATTTTTCAATAAATGTGTACCTCTTCTCATATTCATGCAATATTTGGTTCATGAAGGACATAGGATGCTCTTCATTTATCTTATTTTTATACATTAGAACTACAACAACTGTAACATTAGTTCCAAAAACATAAACCTAAACATTTTAGTAAAAATTGGGTTAAACAAAACTAGAGACCTAGTAATTGAATCCTTAGTGCTTTAAACTATTTTATTTCCTTTATTTGTTCATGTAAAATTGGTATGTTTCTTAACAAGTTCAACAATGTTGGTGATAAAATTGGCCACTAATTGAATTTAACCTAAAAAGGATTTCATATTTTTATGGATGATGGTAGAGACAACTCTTAGATGGGTCTAATTTGAGTCTAAAAGCTTCTTTTGACAACATGTGTCCTAACAAATTTTCCTCTTAGATAAAGAAAATGGATTTATTTGGGTTTAGTAAAATCTCATACTTCTAACATCTATGGAATAGTACTTCGAGGAGCTTTATATCTTTGCATTTATCTTTATATAATATTGTTAGGTCACCTAAATAGATCAATATGATTTTACTGATCAAACCTAATAAGGCTATGTCCATTTTCCTACACTTCCTTACAACAACACCCTATTACCCTCTCTCACAACTTTAGCTATTTCCTACCTTGCCACCCTTCCATTGCTTAAGCTAGATGACCAACATACATCTCCTCATATATAATTATTTTTTACATCCTCATCAAAGAGGAAAAATAGCGCAGAAAAATTTCATTAAGAAATGTGTTAGTAGAACAAGTATCATTAAGCAACCAAAGCTCAAGTCTAGGCACACTTTATCTAACTAAAATTATCTATTTATTTAGGCTTAGTCTTAGGGTTCAAACAATAAGGTAATCAGGTCTTTTTTATGTGGTCTTTATTCTTTAATATTCTATACATAGTGGAAAGTCAAATTTTCGATTTAAAAAAACATTGTTTACCTAATTAAAAAACAAACTAAATTGATTTTATTTTTTCAAATAAATGACATACACACTCAAACTAGAAGCACATGATCATGTGCTTATACTCTAAAAAAAGCTAAGGGTGAATTTTTATAATAGATTTTAGGATAATATAGAAGGATAATGTTAGTATGATATGGTCACCAAAGAGAGGGTATTAAGCACATCCTCCTCCTTGTACCTCTAATCATGAAAGTGTCTAATATTTTTATATGAGGAATTCATTATTTTTTTTTGTTTTATTTTTACACAACAGACCATATTAGGACTCAAAACTATGAAATCCAATGAAATGTAAAGCCAAATACTACCAAGGAAGAGTAGTGGATGCTTATGTCTAGTTTAGACAATGGATAAAGTGTGATAAAAAAGACTCCACCAGAAACTAATCTAAACCATAGTTGAAAAATTGTTGAGAAATCATGTATCTCAATTTTTCTCATGTTATTTTGGTATGACAATTAAATCATCTTTTTTCTTAAAAAAAAATAACATTAATGAAATTCAACTAGGTAGAGAGGGAATATAAAAAAATGATTATAAATTAGAGAAATGGATATTTTTTGAAGTTTTTCTCTCATTCATCTAATTATTAATTTTAAGAGGGTAATCAAACATTCCATAACACATTTGGATAAAATTTTTTTGGATTAGTCACCTATTTTTAAATATTTCATATTGTGGGATAATTTTAGAAGTAGGGTATTTGTATTGTAAAGTACTTTTAAGGTTTATTTAGTTTTTCTACTTTGTTTTATCTATTCTTTAAGAGTCTAAGAAGTGGATTTATAGCCTTAATAACTCCAAACCACGTCTTCTAAAGTTATATATTTTAGAAAATAGATGGCTTCTTTGGGTTATAGCTAAGGAATGAACGCCATTGAGCTAAGTCTTCAAATTTAGAAATACAACATAAAAGGAACTTTACAAACTTAGGCCATCTATAGAAATTATGGGAAATGAAAGAGTGGAGACATCAAATATATCAAATACCCTATTTTTGGGGTTTTAATGTCTAGTATAATGTCATATCTAGCAATAAATTATATAGTTAGGAATGAGGTCAAGACTTGGCTAGACAAGTAAACATATACCAGAGAAAAAAAGTGAGATCAAAGAGTAGTATAAAACTGCTTTACCATGTAATTCATAGGATAGGATGACATTCCTTTCTTTTGAAAAGATTTATTCTTTAAGAATATGATCTTGATGGTTATGTGATTTCATGGTTGTATTTTTGTACTAACTTGTTTTGTTTTTGTTGTTCACTAGAACAAGCTTAAGTTTCATACTCTTCTTATAAAAATCTAATAGAAATTTAATATATTATCTCTCTAATATCTATTATATAATTATATGGATATTATGAATTAAATTATCTTCTTTGATGCTTTTTCTCATGTTTTTACCAAGTTGATAAGAACTTTCTAAAATATGGGTCACTGAGTTTTTGTTGAGTCTAAAATTTTCCAACAATGGTCTAAATTTACTAAAACGGATTACTTTGGCATTTTGGGACCAAGCACATGGTCTAAGGCATAAGCTAAAACAAGGGAGTTGTTACTTTCTTTTAATTTTTTTAAAATGTTGGTAAACACACCACCCGCTTAATGTAAGATGCATAAAAAAATACATGTTAAAGAGGAATTTAAGCTAATTGTTATTAGCTTCCTAGTTAAGTAATGACAAGTACCACATTTAATAGGTAAAAAGGAAAAAATCAAAAAAAAGGCCCAGGTTCAAATCTCTCCCCTCACATGTTGCGGATATGTTGTATATAAAAGGTTCCTCATCAAAAAATAAAAAATAAAAAAATAAAAAGAAATTTTCATATGGGACACATAGTAGTATGGCTTTGGGTTCTTATTCGAGAGATCGAAGACCCAAGTTCAAACCATAACAAAATGTATAAATATGTTTACAAAATAAATAAAAATCTAATATCTTATGGTCTATTAGATTAAATAATAAATATTTTAAACTTTAAAATTACTATATAAATTGAAAAATATTGATATATTATCGGTTGACTTGATGACTAATAAATTAAAATAGATTAGTGCGACTCGCATGCATAATTGCTATCTTCAAATAAAGATACAACGTTAAAAAAAAGTCAAATTAATTTTAATGATATAGCTCAACGTTAAAAAATAAAATTATTCATTCTTTCAAAGTCAAATATATCAAATAACAAATAAGTGTACGATAAGTTTAATGATATAGCTCATAAAATCTAAGAGACTTGTAGTTTAACATATTCACACATAACGTTACAATAGTATCTTACTAACCTTGAATCTTATAAGATCTTGTTATTATAATTATTATAATGTATTTATAATTCCTTACTCAGTTTGTTATAATTATTTTGATGTTATTTTAATATATCCTTTATAAGTTTTTGGATCTTGGATACATGCATAAGATTTAAAACCAAATCATAGAAATAACAATGGAAAAAGCTTTACATATAAGCAAAATCACAATCCTTATTATCATTAATATTAATATGTATCCCATATATCTTAAAAATTTGATTCTAAGATATCAAAGATTTGCCATAAAAATGAAAGTTTATCGAGGATTGAGAACAACGAAGCATGGAATGAGGAAAAAAAAAAGGATGGGATAAAGAACTCAAAGCCATGAGAATACAATGTTGAGGCAAATTCTATGGATAAAAATTTTGTCCTTCCAAATTCTAGTGATTGATTTGTCTTACGAACCTAACTAGATGAAGAAACTAGGATTCGAACAAGTTCTAGCAATAATCATTGTTGACATATTACTTTCCAAAGTCATAGAAATCAATATCTATGCTTATGGATCGCAAAGCAAATGCATTTAACAAACTAAATATATGGTGGCTTTAGCCATTATTGTAAGACAACCACTGCTTTATCAATCTTCATCCATAACTACAAACCAAATAAACAACAGAAAATACTAAGTCAACCATGGTCGTGGACAGATGTGCTAGGCCTTCCTTCCTGCAGATGTCTTGGGTGCATTTGTTTCCTGTCGTAGACTTAGCTCTGCTCTCCCTACTTGTACTATGCTTTTTCCACCGCTTTCAATCTATGGCATAATAACACAAGACATCAGAAAATACGATCCACTTGATCCTATATCTCATAAAACTAGCAGAAACTTGACTTTCTATACCTGTGAAGGTTCATATTTCTCGTTGGCTCCCTCATCTATGAAAATCAGTATAGAAACATCAACAGCAATATGCATATACCCTTAAAACAAAATAGACTAAACATAATGATAAGTGCTTTGGACGGGTAGCCTTCTTTAATTCAATTTTAATCTGCATAAGAGCTTATGTGTAAATGGTGGGTGTTTGAAAGACTCTGTGAATGGCAAATATTTAATTTAAGTAACAATTATATTAAAAAACCATGACAAAATATGAAGCTACAAGCATGAAAAGTTTTCTTAAGTTACCGAGGAGATGACAATCCGTTAAAATTACGGAGATCAACATTACTAAAAAAATGGCCGTCAACTGCCTATCCATTGTAGAGCTCTTTTTCTAAGGAAGTTGGAAAGCTAGACAGCCGATAGCAGAGAAGAGATGAGAAGAGAAGATACTAGATCAATTATGAACTGAATTGAACTTAAATGCTTTTCAGAATTTAAAACCCAAGATTCAGTAATGAAATCAAACTGATGCTGATACTTTGTTTGAATGGTTGACCTGAGCATTAGAAGTGACTGCAATTAAACAACTTAGTCAAACTTGCGTTCACACTCTGGTCTGTCAAGCTTCCATGCGGCGCCCTTTCCTAGGATGGAAGGGATGTTACCTTTGACGTCCTTTCTTGAATCTCACTTTTACGATAAATCATAATTTTCTATAATTTAGACCTTGTTTGCATAAGCCAGGGTTATGCATTGTGACGAGGAAGAATATTAGGATTTCCAAAATTAAAAATTGGCGAATATGAGGTCCTTTGGTGTCAGATTTATTCGTTTAAAATTTTTAAGACAAATTTTTTAGTAGGGTCAACTTGCCATAATATATATCCAAACATAGGCATATGTGTAATCGTTGGAAAGCTCTTTTTGAGTTTGATATAATGGTGGTGGTGTTATGAAGTTATGAGGTGATTTAATAGGTCAAAATGTGTCCCAAAGATGACCTTACTTTTTAGGGCTTCAAATGCTCCAAATTTTGGTGTGAAGATGATTGATTTGATTTTCTTAGGATTCACCATGATTCACCTTGATTTCAATTAGGATTCACCATTTTTTTACAAGTACATTTTGAGTTCAACCCCTTATGCATAACCCTAGCATAAGCTTTGGAAATCCTCTAATGTAATCATGTGAATAGTTGTTTTAGACCTTGTTCAACCGTATCCCTTATGTGACTTTTGTTAGCTCACACCATTAACTTTATGTGAGTTTCGTTGTTTCTTTTGAAATGATTTGTAAAATTTAGAGTCAAAGGTAATGATGGAATCCTTTAGCCATTTGCATATACCCTCTATCATTGTTAGCTTTTTCATTGAGTTTATAGACCCACTTAAGGGTCCTGACCTATCATCATAGTCTAGCATGTGTATATGCTTAAACATTACCTTGAACCCCAATATTGAGTACACCATCGAGGTAGAGAATGGTAACCCAAAGAGGAGTCATATCTCAAGAGGATATAGTGACAAGTTATCCACTAAACATCGACCAACAAATCTAATGGTCAAGGGACCAAGTAAGCCACCTAGATATTCTCTTCCTTTTGAGTTTTATGCTTTGTCTAAAGATCTAACTAGAAATACAATAGTTATGTTTCTATGAGGGATCTCTATTGACATTAACCTCTATAAAAGAGTTAGGTTTATTTAAAAAATAATGCATGGTTGGTCGTTGGTCGGTTGAATCCAATAGAGACCTTGGAAAAGTCTATCTCTTTGTCACTTTATTTGCCCATTGCATTCCCATAAAACTTTTATATTATTGTACTTGGGTTATTTTTAGGCAAGTAGCTTATCTACAAAGGTGGATGTTTGATTTTCACTTGGAAGTATTTTCCAAGTACAATATCTAGTGTGGATCAAACTCCCCTATTTGAATATGCCTTTTCACTCATTCTCATTGTCAATAGTTAAACAACTAGGTCAAGTGATTAGGTTTAGGTCTAATAAAGAAGAATGTTCTAGTCTAAGAATACATCCAAGATTATGTATGAAAATAAATATTATTTGTGATTTCCTTCCTTATATGATAAAAATTGTTGGCCCTAGCACCTTTGTGTTTGGATTGATAACTTGTCCCAATCTTCCTTGTACATGTTTTTAATGTTGTAAAGTTGGACACTTCATTTAGAATGGTCCAAAAAAGTTTAATAAGAAACATCATATAGAGGAGACCGTTGCCAAAGTCATAGCTACTATGTCCAAACTTGTTATCTCTTCCACCTCATAGTCAATTGTCTCTCCTAACATATAACCTTCCAAACAATCCAATTTTGATCTTCATAACAAGGAAACTATATTGTAAGCATCCACTAACAAATCTTAGCTATTTAACACTAAAATTACAAAGGGTTGGTGTATGGTGGGAATACATGGACACAATATATAGGAGTGGTCTATAACCCAAGAAAAATACCCCTTGATCAAAGAGTTTGTGTTCTCTTTCACTTTCCCTACCCATTTATCCTTCCCCCTCTCCAAAATACCCACCTTGCTCAAGCTCCCCACCCAATACCTCCCTTCCTTATTCCCATATTTCTCCTTAAGGCATTCCATCTAGAGAAGAGCCTAGCCTCACAAAGAAATTTGATGCACTAAATTATGGGGTTGAGCAACCTCTTGCAAATATGTTATTACAAACTACAACTATGTTTGTGTAGGTTAACCCTACATATGTGCAAAATAGATTTTTTCTAGGGTCATTAAGCAAAATAGGATTCAAAATATCTTTCTTAGGAGGTTAAAAATTATTAGCATTCACCTTGAACATTTCGTATTTTCATCTATATCATCAAGGACAATACTTTTTTGTAAACCACAAAGCTAGTAAGGGGGATTGCACTTCTACTATATCCATTTCCATAATTATCTATAGTCTAATCTATTCATGATATGTTTAATAGGTGTGTGTGTTCTAATTTTACATGATAATAACATCTTTGGGTTGTATTCGATTTATGCTTTGAATGCCTTAGCTAACAGATTGCTTTATGGGATTATTTGATAACATTCCTAATAGTGACTAAGTAGATTCACAATGACCCACACCTCAAAATTTAATTTGAAGTCACATACCCAACAAAAAATATTGACCATTATTTTGAGAACTTAAAATGTTTATAAAACATGTTATATATTAGCCTCTATAGATATTCCACAAAGGAAAAAAAAGTTAGATGATAAATATTCTGCTATATAGAGGACTTCATAAAGATTGATATGATAAACTAATGTTAGAAGAAAACTAATATTGTCCATACAAGATGAAATTGGTATCTTCAAATTAAAACAATTGAGGAGGCATATCAATATGCACTCAAGACAAAAGATAAGTTGGCCAGTATGCAACAAAATAATTCTAGAGGAAGAAGACAATTCTCTAGAGGAGAATAATCAAATAGTAGTAGAGGGTAGCTTGTGTAGGAAGGAGAAGTTAGTACTTGTCAAAGTGATTTCAACCAAAGTACCTAGGAAAAGGGTGAATCATCAAGAGGACGAGGTGAATTTGGTAGAGATTTAGGATGTGGATTTACTTGCAAGTGTTATAAGTGCTTGAAAGAAGGGCATAGAGCATATGAGTGTCCTCAAGTGTAATAAACTAGTGGATGTTGAAAGGAATCCCATAACAAAATTGTACAAGTAGATGAAGAGAATATTGCTTCATCAAAGCGCATGGAGAAACCAAAACAAGTAGAATCCCTATTTATGGAGAGAGTATTGTTGAAACCAACAAGGAAGATGCTAAACTTGAGCAAAGAAGGAGCCTGTTTAGGATGATTTATAAATATAGAGGTAAATATTGCAAGGTGATTGTGAACAATGGGAGTACAAACTATTTAGTGTCTATAGATATGGTAGAAAATCTTGGATTGAAGAAGATGGAACACCCAAATATGAATAGAGTCTCATGGTTGAAAAAGGCACATCAAATTTTGGTAACTAAATAATGTATGGTAGACTTCTAGATTGGTTCATACAAAGATGAGATATTATGTGATGTTATTCCTATATATGCTTGTCATATCTTCTTAGGAAGACCTTGGAAGCTTGATAGAATTAATAATGCATTATGATAGGGTGAACACCTACAATATTGAGAAGGATGACAAGAGGTACATATTAAGCCTATTGAAGGACAAAGGGAAAGAAGTGGACTATAATCCTATAATGTGCTAGGGTATAGAAAAATAATCTTTGAAAGAAATGAAGAAGAAACAAGCATGTTTTTCTTTCATTTCTAAACCCATAGAAGAGGGGATAGTGGAAAAGATAGATAGAATCCCACATTAAGTGAAATAATATGTAGATATTCTTTCAAAAGATGATTTTCTATCAATGAGAAGCCTTGGTCATTACATAGATTTTAGCCTTGGATTGAGCTTACATAATAAGCCAAACTTATAGAATGGCATCAATGGAGAATGAGGAGAAAAATATAAAATCAAGTGAAATAGTAAGCATGGGGAAGAGACAAATAGCTCAAGTCACCAGTAGTAGTGATGATGAAGATGATGGTGCATTGACTCCTATTGTAGATAAGGAGAAAGAAAAAGAGAAAACAAGTGGTAAAGAGACAATGGAGGAAGATGAACCTCATTAGGTCATAGATGGCTATGACAAAGCCCATATCACTAGATTTTATAGTGACAATGTTATTTCAAAATATGCTGAAGGATATTGTGATCATAGTGGGGATGAAGAGTTTGGGTTATTTGAAAGGTATGTCAAAGTCATTGGTTCTAAGTTGATGAGAAGAATGGGGTATAATGATAAGGGATTGGGAAGATATGTGTAAGGTGTGAAAATTTCTAGAATGCCATAAGTAAGGCCAAGGAATGAAGGCCTTGGATATGCGAGTCAAAAAAAAGCAATGAGACTAAATTTATGAAAATATATAGTCCAAGGAATAACGGATCTAGAATGGATAGTTGTAGCTAGTATGGAATATTTGGACATGTTGCAACTAGGTTTTGGAACCTACATCCATGTGAGAGTTTTGGGGGACATAATCACTCCAAAAGAAGGTGTTGGCACCAAGAGGAAGTTGTCAAAAGGGTGCATGTTGATTGTGGTTGGATGGATGTGATGCAATATGACAAGGTGAAATGAATGTTGAGTGCATTCTATAAGAGGAGTTTTAGTTATCAAAGGAAGGATAGGATAAGACAAGAAAGGTGGACTCATGAAGATAACCAAGATAAAATAATAATGACTTGGAAGAATAATTCATGTTCATGAGTTGGAGCTCATGGAACATTTATTCTTACCTGGTGAGTATGATGCAGGAGCATCTATAAGGTAGGAGTGATGAACGAAAATTATTGGGGAAATTCATTTAAGTAACCATCCAACTGGTAGATAAATAAATGAAATGAGAAGCAAAAATGATAGTGAAAGGTGTTCATGGTTATTTAGTAACCAAATGGTTGAATACCAACCATCCGAGGGCGTTAGGTAATCGTTTATGAAGTTATAAAGTGGGGAGTTTGTCTCTAGGAAAAAGGAAGAGAAATTGGCCCAAGTGAAGATGAATGAATGGTCAAGGAAGAGATTAAATTATGGGTAATACTCAAGGATGTATTTCTATGTTACTCTACAATAAAATTTTACTATTTATTCTATAAGACTCCATTGTTGAATGCTTGAAGTTCATTTTTACAAATGTATGTGTGCCATTAAGTTGTGTACATAATATAAGGAAGGAATTTTGAGTAAAGTAAGTTCAATGATCTTGCATCGTGTAAGACAAAGTAGTTAGCACATAGGAGTCCCATACAATTATACCATATAGAACGAGGAGTCCTATGAGTCAAGGGTTGAAGTCATTCAGGTTTATCATCGTACAATGAACATATTTTAATTGTTATTCAAGGCATAACAAGCACTATGATATTGTTTGAAAAGAAGATACTAAGAAAACCATTCAATCTACCTTTCTATAAAATAGTATATTATGAAAAAGTCAACATAAGGTCATTGAAAAGGAACATTGTTCAACTTCACTTGTCATATGATTGAACAATGGCAAAGCAATATACCATATTTAAAACCATTCAATTGAAGGATGTTAAAACTTGTTATTCAATTTAATGGCCATCCTCTCATTATTGTTGTACAAGCTAAACAGTGAATCCATTGTATAAAGAAATGGGTTGTCATATGAAAAATATTATCATACATTTGGGTTTATGAATCATACAAGCATAGGAATTCACCATCCAAGGCATTGTATGATTTTATAGCTATATAATTAGATTGCTATATTATCATACAAGACTGGGATTGTATGATAGGAAAGATCATATCATTATACGATAGGAATCATCGATGACCAAAGAATTTGTAGGTTGTGTGTTTGCATCAAATTGGAAATTTGAGAATACTTGAACACCTATTTCTCTTTGACAACCACTTGGATGGTCATATTCCTTCAACCATTGAAAATTGTAGTATCCTCTAGGTATTTGATTCTTATAAAAACGATTTACATGGTTGTGTTCCAACAAATTTTGGCATTGTAAGTAATTTAAAAATATTTGTTAGCAATTATGCTAAATCAATATTTCAAAATGAATACAAATTTCAAATAAATCTATAATAGGATGAGTTACATATATTAAACTAGTAAAAAGGAACATATAGTATATCCACTTTATTTGGATAGAAAAAATACAATAGTCTATGTAATGCAATTCACATTGTTATATCTTCCTCACATGCTATATTTTTTAATATAATCTTGATATTTTGACTTCAACTAACTCTTCATCTCCTCAAAATCATAGGAGAAAAGACTCTTCATATTTCTCATAAGATAACTATTGGAAATATTAAGTTGTCATTGATGTCAAAGGCAAAAATATTTTCAAGGATGAAATGTTGGGTTGTCATTAATGCTCAAGGCAGATATCTTCAAAAGTGATTTCATGTTGCCAAAGAAAAGGCTATTTGATATGCTTTTATATTTAAATATATAAGGAGATTTATATTTAAATAAAAGGATTTAAATATAGTGTAATAGTTTAAATATTTAAATGTTTTAAAATTCAAATGATGGGCAACCTCCTTAAGAGAACCATGCATAATGGAATTAAATATTATGGGTTGACCATGCAAGAGGTTGAAAATTCAAATATTCAAAAAATGTTGGGCCCACTTCATTGGGCACACATGAAGAAGCATTTAAATATAAGCCCTAAATTCACTTTGGAAAATACTATGCACTCTGTGTAGTGCTTGTAGGAGGTTTTTTCATTAAAAACCTCAGAGGGAAGAATTGACACTTTGTGTAGTGTTTGCAGGAGGTTTGCTATTTTAAAACCTTGAAGGAATAAATTGGCACTATGTGTAGTGCTTGCAGGAGGTTTGATATACAAAACCTCAAAAGGGGATTGGTAATTTGAGGAGTACTTACAGATGTGTGGCACTCTATAGAGAGCGATTATGAGTTTGATCAAAGGAACTCGCAAGAGTAGAGTTATTTTCAACCAAAGGAGAATGATGCAGGAGCCTATCTTTAGAGGGTTTTTTTTAAATAAGTTTTTAAGTAATTTTTTTATTACTCAAAATTGGATTATTTGATGCGAAATATAATTTTTCAAAAATGGTAATTACTAAAAAAAGCAATTTTTTATGAAAAATAATTTGCCAAAAATAGTAATTACTTAAAAAGACATTTTTTGGTGGAAAAATCAATTTGTCGAAAATAGTAATTTTTTTATTTTTAGGGTTTTAAGCTTTAGGGTTTTCTTTTAGGGTTTATTTTAGGGCTTCAAGTTTTAGGGTTTTCTTTTAGGGTTTCTTTGGGGATATATATTCCCTTGGTATTGCATTGTAAAAGGAGAAGTGAATCTAGGAATAAAAAAAAATATATTTATTGGTTTATTTCCATGTATTATAGTTTTTATGTGAATGGAGGGTTTTACTGATTATTTCCATTTATTGTAGTTTTTATATAAATGGAGGGTTTTACATATTATTTCCATTTATCATAGTTTTTATGTAATGGGAAGTATTTTGTTTTGACCTCTTACAGCTAGATTCACATTAGGAGATAAGGTGTATTGTGGATTGTTTTGAAATTGTAATTGTTGCATTTTAGAGAGGAGACACAAGGTGTATTGAGGATTTTTGTTGATTGTATTTTTGCATGATAATTTTAGGGTTTTGGTTTATTATTAAAATATTTATCTTGTGAAACCAAAAAGGAGTTATAGGATATTATTTTTAGGTATTCTTGTGCACATTATTTGAAAGGGTTTTATGTGGATTATTTGAAAAGGAGTTTTACTAACCTCTTGAAGTGGCAAAGAGGAAATTATTTTGAGATAGGTTTTTGAGGGCACATATTCTTCAAGGCAATTTGAGGTATGGTGATTTAACTCCTTATCAAGGTGGTTGTGTTTTTGAGAAAATACTTTTGAGTCATAAGGTGGAGATATAAGGATTAAGTTTGTGTGCATTGTTGTAAATACATGTGTTAGGATTTGAGAACAAAATTGTGCTTCATTGTTGAATGGAATTTAAAACACATGAGTTAGGGTTTGAAAACAAAATTGTGCTTCATTGTTAAATTAAATTGAAATACATGTGTTAGGGTTTGAGAACAAAATCGTACCTCATTGTTGAATGAAATTGGAAACATGTGAGTTAGGATTTGAGAATAAAATTGTGCTTCATTGTTGAATGAAACTAAAAACACATGTGTTAGGGTTTGAGAATAAAATTGTGCTTCATTGTTGAATGAAATTGGAAACACATGTGCTAGGGTTTGAGAACAAATTGTGCATTGGTTTGAGTGACATTGAAAGTGAATGTGCAAGTGTTAGAAATAATATTTGTGAAGCAAGTGTGTGCATCAATTTTGATTGTGGGAAATACATAATAATATCATCTACTAAGTGCTATACTTGAGATATCTTGTGAATGCAAATGAATGTGCATAATAACATATTGACTAGTTATAATTATGTATGTTCTTGAAGAAAAATAATTTTGGGAAGTATATGTCTGAATTACTTTATTTGATGAAAGCATTTTGAAAAATATATAAGCATGGTTTTGAACATTAATTGTATGCGACTTTTGGGAAATATTTGAACAAGTTTTATAAGAAATTTTGAGCAGAATTGAGTAGGGGTTTTAGGACACTTGGAAGTAGATTTTAGCAGGTTTGGTGAGCTAATTTTGAGATAGATTTGGATAAAGTTAAGAGTAATTTTAGTTAATAAATTTGAGCAAGCCTTATGAGTAGTCTCGGAGCATATTTGAGCAAGCCTTGTGGGTACGCTTGGAGAAAAGTTGGAAAAAGTTGTGAGCAGTTTTGGAGCAAATTTAAGTAGGTTTGAGTGAGCAGATTTGAACAAGCCTTATGTGTAGTCTTGGAGTAGATTTGAAAAATTATTTGTAAGCAGATTTGTGCAATCATTGAGTGTAGGCTTGGAGCATATTTGAGTAGATTTAAGAGTAGGTTTTGGTGAGTAGATTTGAGCAAGCCTTGTATGTAGACTTAGAGCAGATTTGAGTAGAGTTAAGAGCAAGTGTTGGTGAGAAGATTTCTACAAGATTTGAGTGTAGGCTTGGAGCATATTTGAGAAGAGTTAAGAGTAGGTTTTTGTGAGTAGATTTGAGCAAGCCTTGTGTGTAGGCTTGAAGCATATTTGAGTAGATTTTTTTGAAAAATAATTTGAAAAAACTTGTATTAAAACAAATATCATTGACAAGTTGGGATGAGACTTTTCCTAGCATTAGCCAAAGAGAACAGATGTTTACAACAGTAAAAGAATATTTGCATTGGATCCAAATCTCTTAAACCATATTTCTACAAGGTTTTTTCACCTATTTACAACTATAAAATAAGATCTACATTGAAGCACAAATATCCTATTTATGGAATGGTTATCCAAATTAGATAAACATTGGATTTGCTCACCAACCTTCCTAATAATCTCATCCTCAATAGCCATGCCATTGTGCCACTAAACCCCTACCTCCTTCTTAGTACCCATCTTAGCCAAGAAGTCTGCCACTTTATTTAGATCTCTACTCACATAAACTGGAATTACATCATCTAATTCCCTCCATAATTCCTTAATTTGAGTGACAAGAATCTTCAACCTCCATTTTTTCAAAGCAAATTTCCTCATACAATCTAGAGCTCCAACCATTATTTGAGAATTTGATTCTAGGATTATCCTCTTGTGACCTTGTTTTACTACCCAAATAGAAGTATATTTGATAGCTAAGGCTTCTACTTCATTATTTTTAGCTCTTCCCAAGCCTTGCAGTTCCCAATAGAGCACTGTTCCAATATGATTCTAGTATACCACTCCAATTCCATCTCTACTCGGATTGCCTTTTATAGCTCCATCAATATTAATTTTAATCCAACCTTCTTGGGGTGGTTCCCAACTAGATCTATCATGTCCCTATTGCACTTCAACTTCCTTATCCATTTCCCCAATAACAACCTGAGTTTCCTCTTTAGAATAGATTGCCACATTTTTTGTGATTTTGCTCTAAATGACCTGCCAAACTCCATCTAAAGAAGAAAAGTTTCTCTACAAATTCTGGTATTTCTCTCCAACCACACTTGCCACCAAATGAAGTTTAATACAAGCTCCCAACCAATACAAAGAGATTTAGATTTAAATATACCCCTCTTCCATATTTCCCAAATATTAATCCGATTCAAATCACCATTAACTTGAATTTTATAATATAAAAACCATCTCTCCCAAATATGGCGCTTGAACGGGCACTCAAATATCAAGTTATCAGCTATTTCCTCACTCTTGTAGCATAAAATAAATTTATATGGACCAATTATTCCCCTACATCTGATATTATAAAAAGTAAGAATTACATTATGCATGAACTTCCATGCAAAAAAGTTTACTTTCGGCCAACCCTTGGGCTTCCAAATATTTCTCCAATACTCAACCTGATATGTATGAGAAGGAGGCTCTAGAAGGATCTTATCATATCCATCCTTCACTATGTAGAGACCAAGGCTCCCATAGCCCTAAGATAATTCATCCTCCTCATATCTACCTATGAGAAATCCTTTTGCTAATATTTCAGTCATGATGGGTGTCAAATCTGGAGGGATTGAAATTGGCTAATCATCCAACTTCTTAAATTGCTTAAACTTATAATCCCCCGGATAAATAGTGTTGAAATAAATTTCAATTTGGACCCACCCCCTGGTTTATATGGTTGTTTTTATTAGTTTTAGTTCAGGAAATTCAACAATGATAGGTGGGTACTGATCCCATGAATCTGTCCAAAATTGTGTCTTCTCCCCTCTCCCTACTTTCTAAAATGATCCATATTTTACTACCTGAGATCCTAACTTGAGAGCTTGCCACACTAAGGATCCATTACCATCCAAATGGAAATTACGCACCTCATTTGGAATTACCTATCCCAAATATTTACTAGTTAATATTCTACTAAATAAAGTTGGTTGGGAAATCCACCTCTAGTAAAGCTTTCCAGCCAAAGCTTTATTATTTAACTTTAATCTTCTCTATTCCAAACCTCCTTTTACCTGACGTTGTCTTACTTTCTCCCAACCTACTAAGGCCCATTTCCTCTCTCCTTTTACTCCTTCCCATAAAAATTTTCTAGCCATCTTGTCCAACTCTTTCCATATGGTATGTGGGGTAGCAAGGGTAGAAAACTTATAAATTGGCATGGCCTGACTACAAAAACATTAATCTACCCCCATAGCTTAACCATTTGTGAGACCAATGATTAATTATGTCCTTGATACAGTCCAAAATATTCCTCCAAATATCTATTTTTAGTTTTTTAAAATGCAAAGGGACCCCCAAGTATACCACCGCGAGATAAGTCCTTGTGAATCCCAAGATCTCTAAAATTATGTCCTGAAGCCTTTGATCGAGATTGAAAAATACCACTTTATCATTGATGACTTGGTTTGTAGCCCTAAGGTGGATATTAAGTGTATCTCTAATCATTCTTGCTTCCTTGAATCTAGCCACTCCCACCAATCCTATGTCATCCACAAATTGTAGGTGAGTCAAAACTTCCTCACCCACCTTGATACCTATTAGCAAACCTTATTGTCTTCTTATCAAGATGAGTCTACCCAATCCTTCAACCAATATGAGAAAAATATAGGGAGAGCAAGGATCTCCTTGACGAAAGCCTCGAGTAGCTCCAAACGGTTGCAATGGAAGACCCTTGATTAAAACTGAGTATATCATAGTAGAAACACAACTCATGACCCATTCTATCCAATCTAGAGAGAAACCAAAGGTTGTCATCATATTTAACAAGAAGCTTCACTCCACTCTATCATAATCCTTTGAAATATTCAATTTTATAAACATTCCTCTATTACCAAATTTTTGCATTGAATGGATTGCCTTCTGAGCTAGAACCACACCATCCAATATCTACCTACCCTCTAAAAAACCCACTTGCTCTAAGGATATAATTCTATGTAGAATAGGTTTTAGGTGCTCAGCCATTACCTTTGTGATTATTTTATATATGACATTGTATAAGGCAATAGGTCTATAATCTGAAATATGTACCCCCTCATCCCCTTTTGGAATTAAGGTAATGAAAGTATTATTTAATACCTTAAGAATTATTTTACTACCTTTGGACTCCGCTATAACAGCCATTACATCCTCCTCCAAGTTATCCTAGAAGGCCTAAAAAAATTGAATTGGAAAGCCATCTAGACCTAGTGTTTTTTCGGTGCTCATTCCAAAGACTACATTCTTCAGTTACTCTCTATCAATGGGTTTAAGTAGGGCCTGATTTTCTTCTTTAGAGATAATAGATGGTATGACAACAATAACTTCTTTTTGAGCCTCTTCATCTTGCACCATACTTTCCTTAAATAGTTTAGAAAAATGATCCATTGAATGGAAATGCATACCCGGAATTGTATCAAAGGAGTGTATGTTCTCACCTTGAAGAGCTTCCTTGTTGTTCATGTCTCCTAGAAAAAGCATTCTGATGGAAATTTTTGGTATTTTTATCACCTTCTAATAACCAAGTGGTTCTTGATATCTGTTTCTAGTAGGTTTCCTCTTGGTTTTCAATGTCCTCAACCTCTTTACGCAATGCATCATCCTCTTCTTTGAGCTGCTCTATAATTTTTTCTTCCCTAAAGTGTTTTTGAACCTTATCCCATCTGGCCACCAATGGAGCTCTTTGGACCTGGAAATCTATCTTGTTAGCTCGCCTCCATTGTTTCAGTTGATATTTGACATAATGAAGTTGTTTTTGAAATCCAAACATTGTTGTCCCATATGTTGGGTGACCTTCTTCCCACCACTGTGGAATTTTATTTCAGAGTACCTCTTTTTGTAACCAAAAGTTTTCAAAATTAAATGAAAGTTTATCGAGGATTGAGAACAACGAAGCATGGAATGAGGAAAAAAAAGGATGGGATAAAGAACTCAAAGCCATGAGAATACAATTTTGAGGCAAATTCTATGGATAAAAATTTTGTCCTTCCAAATTCTAGTGATTGATTTGTCTTACGAACCTAACTAGATGAAGAAACTAGGATTCGAACAAGTTCTAGCAATAATCATTGTTGACATATTACTTTCCAAAGTCATAGAAATCAATATCTATGCTTATGGATCGCAAAGAAAATGCATTTAACAAACTAAATATATGGTGGATTTAGCCATTATTGTAAGACAACCACTGCTTTCTCAATCTTCATCCATAACTACAAACCAAATAAACAACAGAAAATACTACGTCAACCATGGTCGTCGACAGACGTGCTAGGCCCTCCTTCCTGCAGATGTCTTGGGTGCATTTGTTTCCTATCGTAGACTTAGCTCTGCTCTCCCTACTTGTACTATGCTTTTTCCACCGCTTTCAATCTATGGCATAATAACACAAGACATCAGAAAATACGATCCACTTGATCCTATATCTCATAAAACTAGCAGAAACTTGACTTTCTATACCTATGAAGGTTCATATTTCTCGTTGGCTCCCTCATATGTGAAAATCAGTATAGAAAAATCAACAGCAATATGCATATACCCTTAAAACAAAATAGACTAAACATAATGATAAGTGCTTTGGACAGGTAGCCTTCTTTAATTCAATTTTAATTTGCATAAGAGCTTATGTGTAAATGGTGGGTGTTTGAAAGACTCTGTGAATGGAAAATATTTAATTTAAGTAACAGTTATATTAAAAAACCATGACAAAATATGAAGCTACAAGCATGAAAAGTTTTCTTAAGTTACCGAGGAGATGACAATCCGTTAAAATTACGGAGATCAACATTACTAAAAAAATGGCCGTCAACTGCCTATCCATTGTAGAGCTCTTTTTCTAATGAAGTTGGAAAGCTAGACAGCCGATAGCAGAGAAGAGATGAGAAGAGAAGATACTAGATCAATTATGAACTGAATTGAACTTAAATGCTTTTCAGAATTTAAAACCCAAGATTCAGTAATGAAATCAAACTGACGCTGATACTTTGTTTGAATGGTTGACCTGCACAATTTTCCTAAGCATTAGAAGTGACTGCAATTAAACAACTTAGTCAAACTTGCGTTCACACTCTGGTCTGTCAAGCTTCCGCGCGGTGCCCTTTCCTAGGATGGAAGGGATGTTACCTTTGAGGTCCTTTCTTGAATCTCACTTTTAAGATAAATCAGAAATTTCTATAATTTAGACCTTGTTTGCATAAGCCAGGGTTATGCATTGTGACGAGGAAGAATATTAGGATTTCCAAAATTAAAAATTGGCGAATATGAGGTCCTTTGGTGTCAGATTTATTCGTTTAAAATTTTTAGGACAAATTTTTTAGTAGGGTCAACTTGCCACAATATATATCCAAACATAGGCATATGTGTAATCGTTGGAAAGCTCTTTTTGAGTTTGATATAATGGTGGTGGTGTTATGAAGTTATGAGGTGATTTAATAGGTCAAAATGTGTCCCAAAGATGACCTTATTTTTTAGGGCTTCAAATGCTCCAAATTGTGGTGTGAAGATGATTGATTTGATTTTCTTAGGGTTCACCATGATTCACCTTGATTTCAATTAGGATTCACCATTTTTTTACAAGTACATTTTGAGTTCAACCCCTTATGCATAACCCTAGCATAAGCGTTGGAAATCCTCTAATGTAATCATGTGAATAGTTGTTTTAGACCTTGTTCAACCGTATCCCTTATGTGACTTTTGTTAGCTCACACCATTAACTTTATGTGAGTTTCGTTATTTCTTTTGAAATGATTTGTAAAATTTAGATTCAAAGGTAATGATGGAATCCTTTAGCCATTTGCATATACCCTCTATCATTGTTAGCTTTTTCATTGAGTTTATAGACCCACTTAAGGGTCCTGACCTATCATCATAGTCTAGCATGTGTATATGCTTAAAAATTACCTTGAACCCCAATATTGAGTACGCCATCGAGGTAGAGAATGGTAACCCAAAGAGGAGTCATATCTTAAGAGGATATAGTGACAAGTTATCCACTAAACATCGACCAACAAATCTAATGGTCAAGGGACCAAGTAAGCCACCTAGATATTCTCTTCCTTTTGAGTTTTATGCTTTGTCTAAAGATCTAACTAGAAATACAATAGTTATGTTTCTATGAGGGATATCTATTGACATTAACCTCTATAAAAGAGTTAGGTTTATTTGAAAAATAAGGCATGGTTGGTCGTTGGTCGGTTGAATCCAATAGATACCTTGGAAAAGTCTATCTCTTTGTCACTTTATTTGCCCATTGCATTCCCATAAAACTTTTATATTATTGTACTTGGGTTATTTTTAGGCAAGTAGCTTATCTACAAAGGTGGATGTTTGATTTTCACTTGGAAGTATTTTCCAAGTACAATATCTAGTGTGGATCAAACTCCCCTATTTGAATATGCCTTTTCACTCATTCTCATTGTCAATAGTTAAACAACTAGGTCAAGTGATTAGGTTTAGGTCTAATAAAGAAAAATGTTCTAGTCTAAGAATACATCCAAGATTATGTATGAAAATAAATATTATTTGTGATTTCCTTCCTTATATGATAAAAATTGTTGGCCCTAGCACCTTTGTGTTTGGATTGATAACTTGTCCCAATCTTCCTTGTACATGTTTTTAATGTTGTAAAGTTGGACACTTCATTTAGAATGGTCCAAAAAAGTTTAATAAGAAACATCATATAGAGGAGACCGTTGCCAAAGTCATAGCTACTATGTCCAAACTTGTTCTCTCTTCCACCTCATAGTCAATTGTCTCTCCTAACATATAAACTTCCAAACAATCCAATTTTGATCTTCATAACAAGGAAACTATATTGTAAGAATCCACTAACAAATCTTACCTATTTAACACTAAAATTACAAAGGGTTGGTGTATGGTGGGAATACATGGACACAATATATAGGAGTGGTCTATAACCCAAGAAAAATACCACTTGATCAAAGAGTTTGTGTTATCTTTCACTTTCCCTACCCATTTATCCTTCCCCCTCTCCAAAATACCCACCTTGCTCAAGCTCCCCACCCAATACCTCCCTTCCTTATTCCCATATTTCTCCTTAAGCAATTCCATCTAGAGAAGAGCCTAGCCTCACAAAGAAATTTGATGCACTAAATTATGGGGTTGAGCAACCTCTTGCAAATATGTTATTACAAACTACAACTATGTTTGTGTAGGTTAACCCTACATATGTGCAAAATAGATTTTTTCTAGGGTCATTAAGCAAAATAGGATTCAAAATATCTTTCTTAGGAGGTTAAAAATTATTAGCATTCACCTTGAACATTTCGTATTTTCATCTATATCATCAAGGACAATACTTTTTTGTAAACCACAAAGCTAGTAAGGGGGATTGCACTTCTACTATATCCATTTCCATAATTATCTATAGTCTAATCTATTCATGATATGTTTAATATGTGTGTGTGTTCTAATTTTACATGATAATAACATCTTTGGGTTGTATTCGATTTATGCTTTGAATGCCTTAGCTAACAGATTGCTTTATGGGATTATTTGATAACATTCCTAATAGTGACTAAGTAGATTCACAATGACCCACACCTCAAAATTTAATTTGAAGTCACATACCTAACAAAAAATATTGACCATTATTTTGAGAACTTAAAATGTTTATAAAACATGTTATATATTAGCCTCTATAGATATTCCACAAAGGAAAAAAAAGTTAGATGATAAATATTCTGCTATATAGAGGACTTCATAAAGATTGATATGATAAACTAATGTTAGAAGAAAACTAATATTTTCCATACAAGATGAAATTGGTATCTTCAAATTAAAATAATTGAGGAGGCATATCAATATGCACTCAAGACAAAAGATAAGTTGGCCCGTATGCAACAAAATAATTCTAGAGGAAGAAGACAATTCTCTAGAGGAGAATAATCAAATAGTAGTAGAGGGTAGCTTGTGTAGGAAGGAGAAGTTAGTACTTGTCAAAGTGATTTCAACCAAAGTACCTAGGAAAAGGGTGAATCATCAAGAGGACGAGGTGAATTTGGTAGATATTTAGGATGTGGATTTACTAGCAAGTGTTATAAGTGCTTGAAAGAAGGGCATAGAGCATATGAGTGTCCTCAAGTGTAATAAACTAGTGGCTGTTGAAAGGAATCCCATAACCAAATTGTACAAGTAGATGAAGAGAATATTGCTTCATCAAAGCGCATGGAGAAACCAAAACAAGTATAATCCCTATTTATGGAGAGAGTATTGTTGAAACCAACAAGGAAGATGCTAAACTTGAGCAAAGAAGGAGCCTGTTTAGGATGATTTATAAATATAGAGGTAAATATTGCAAGGTGATTGTGAACAATGGGAGTACAAACTATTTAGTGTCTATAGATATGGTAGAAAATCTTGGATTGAAGAAGATGGAACACCCAAATATGAATAGAGTCTCATGGTTGAAAAAGGCACATCAAATTTTGGTAACTAAATAATGTATGGTAGACTTCTAGATTGGTTCATACAAAGATGAGATATTATGTTATTCCTATATATGCTTTTCATATCTTCTTAGGAAGACCTTGGAATCTTGATAGAATTAATAATGCATTATGATAGGGTGAACACCTACAATATTGAGAAGGATGACAAGAGGTACATATTAAGCCTATTGAAGGACAAAGGGAAAGAAGTGGACTATAATCCTATAATGTGCTAGGGTATAGAAAAATAATCTTTGAAAGAAATGAAGAAGAAACAAGCATGTTTTTCTTTCATTTCTAAACCCATAGAAGAGGGGATAGTGGAAAAGATAGATAGAATCCCACATTAAGTGAAATAATATGTAGATATTCTTTCAAAAGATGATTTTCTATCAATGAGAAGCCTTTGTCATTACATAGATTTTAGCCTTGTATTGAGCTTACATAATAAGCCAAACTTATAGAATGGCATCAATGGAGAATGAGGAGAAAAATATAAAATCAAGTGAAAGAGTAAGCATGGGGAAGAGAAAAATAGCTCAAGTCACCAGTAGTAGTGATGATGAAGACGATGGTGCATTGACTCTATTGTAGATAAGGAGAAAGAAAAAGAGAAAACAAGTGGTAAAGAGACAATGGAGGAAGATGAACCTCATTAGGTCATAGATGGCTATGACAAAGCCCATATCACTAGATTTTATAGTGACAATGTTATTTCAAAATATGCTGAAGGATATTGTGATCATAGTGGGGATGAAGAGTTTGGGTTATTTGAAAGGTATGTCAAAGTCATTGGTTCTAAGTTGATGAGAAGAATGGGGTATAATGATAAGGGATTGGGAAGATATGGGTAAGGTGTGAAAATTTCTAGAATGCCATAAGTAATGCCAAGGAATGAAGGCCTTGGATATGCGAGTCAAAAAAAAGCAATGAGACTAAATTTATGAAAATATATAGTCCAAGGAATAACGGATCTAGAATGGATAGTTGTAGCTAGTATGGAATATTTGGACATGTTGCAACTAGGTTTTGGAACCTACATCCATGTGAGAGTTTTGGGGGACATAATCACTCCAAAAGAAGGTGTTGGCACCAAGAGGAAGTTGTCAAAAGGGTGCATGTTGATTGTGGTTGGATGGATGTGATGCAATATGACAAGGTGAAATGAATGTTGAGTGCATTCTATAAGAGGATTTTTAGTTATCAAAGGAAGGATAGGATAAGACAAGAAAGGTGGACTCATGAAGATAACCAAGATAAAATAATAATGACTTGGAAGAATAATTCATGTTCATGAGTTGGAGCTCATGGAACATTTCCTCTTACTCGGTGAGTATGATGCAGGAGCATCTATAAGGTAGGAGTGATGAACGAAAATTATTGGGGAAAGTCATTTAAGTAACCATCCAACTGGTAGGTAAATAAAGGAAATGAGAAGCAAAAATGATAGTGAAAGGTGGTCGTGGCTATTTAGTAACCAAATGGTTGAATACCAACCATATGAGGGCGTTAGGTAATCGTTTATGAAGTTATAAAGTGGGGAGTTTGTCTCTAGGAAAAAGAAAGATAAATTGGCCCAAGTGAAGATGAATGAATGGTCAAGGAAGAGATTAAATTATGGGTAATACTCAAGGATGTATTTCTATGTTACTCTACAATAAAATTTTACTATTTATTCTATAAGACTCCATTGTTGAATGCTTGAAGTTCATTTTTACAAATGTATGTGTGCCATTAAGTTGTGTACATAATATAAGGAAGGAATTTTGAGTAAAGTAAGTTCAATGATCTTGCATCGTGTAAGACAAAGTAGTTAGCACATAGGAGTCCCATACAATTATACCATATAGAACGAGGAGTCCTATGAGTCAAGGGTTGAAGTCATTCAGGTTTATCATCGTACAATGAACATATTTTAATTGTTATTCAAGGCATAACAAGCACTATGATATTGTTTGAAAAGAAGATACTAAGAAAACCATTCAATCTACCTTTCTAGAAAATAGTATATTATGAAAAAGTCAACATAAGGTCATTGAAAAGGAACATTGTTCAACTTCACTTGTCATATGATTGAACAATGGCAAAGCAATATACCATATTTAAAACCATTCAATTGAAGGATGTTAAAACTTGTTATTCAATTTAATGGCCATCCTCTCATTATTGTCGTACAAGCTAAATAGTAAATCCATTGTATAAAGAAATGGGTTGTCATATGAAAAATATTATCATACATTTGGGTTTATGAATCATACAAGCATAGGAATTCACCATCCAAGGCATTGTATGATTTTATAGCTATATAATTAGATTGCTATATTATCATACAAGACTGGGATTGTATGATAGGAAAGATCATATCATTATACGATAGGAATCATCGATGACAAAAGAAGTTGTAGGTTGTGTGTTTGCATCAAATTGGAAATTTGAGAATACTTGAACACCTATTTCTCTTTGACAACCACTTGGATCGTCATATTCCTTCAACCATTGAAAATTGTAGTATCCTCTAGGTATTTGATGCTTATAAAAACGATTTACATGGTTGTGTTCCAACAAATTTTGGCATTGTAAGTAATTTAAAAATATTTGTTAGCAATTATGCTAAATCAATATTTCAAAATGAATACAAATTTCAAATAAATCTATAATAGGATGAGTTACATATATTAAACTAGTAAAAAGGAACATATAGTATATCCACTTTATTTGGATAGAAAAAATACAATAGTCTATGTAATGCAATTCACATTGTTATATCTTCCTCACATGCTATATTTTTTAATATAATCTTGATATTTTGACTTCAACTAACTCTTCATCTCCTCAAAATCATAGGAGAAAAGACTCTTCATATTTCTCATAAGATAACTATTGGAAATATTAAGTTGTCATTGATGTCAAAGGCAAAAATATCTTCAAGGATGAAATGTTGAGTTGTCATTAATGCTCAAGGTAGATATCTTCAAAAGTGATTTAATGTTGCCAAAGCAAAGGTGATTTGATATGCTTTAATATTTAAATATATAAGGAGGTTTATATTTAAATAAAAGGATTTAAATATAGTGTAATAGTTTAAATATTTAAATGTTTTAAAATTCAAATGATGGGCAACCTCCTTAAGAGAACCATGCGTAATGGAATTAAATATTATGGGTTGACCATGCAAAAGGTTGAAAATTCAAATATTCAAAAAATGTTGGGCCAACTTCATTGGGCACACATGAAGAAGCATATAAATATAAGCCCTAAATTCACTTTGGAAAATACTATGCACTCGTGTAGTGCTTGTAGGAGGTTTTTTCATTAAAAACCTCGGAGGGAAGAATTGACACTTTGTGTAGTGTTTGCAGGAGGTTTGCTATTTTAAAACCTTGAAGGAATAAATTGGCACTATGTGTAGTGCTTGCAGGAGGTTTGATATACAAAACCTCAAAAGGGGATTGGTAATTTGAGGAGTACTTACAGATGTGTGGCACTCTATGGAGAGCGATTATGATTTTGATCAAAGGAACTCCCAAGAGTAGAGTTATTTTCAACCAAAGGAGAATGATGCAGTAGCCTATATTTAGAGGGTTTTTTTAAAATAAGTTTTTAAGTAATTTTTTTATTACTCAAAATTGGATTATTTGATGCGAAATATAATTTTTCGAAAATGGTAATTACAAAAAAAAGCAATTTTTTATGAAAACTAATTTGCCAAAAATAGTAATTACTTAAAAAGACATTTTTTGGTGGAAAAATCAATTTGTCGAAAATAGTAATTTTTTTATTTCTAGGGTTTTAAGATTTAGGATTTTCTTTTAGGGTTTATTTTAGGGCTTCAAGTTTTAGGGTTTTCTTTTAGGGTTTCTTTGGGGATATATATTCCCTTGGTATTGTATTGCAAAAGGAGAAGTGAATATAGGAATAAAAAAGAAAATATTTATTGGTTTATTTCCATGTATTATAGTTTTTATGTGAATGGAGGGTTTTACTGATTATTTCCATTTATTGTAGTTTTTATATAAATGGAGGGTTTTACATATTATTTCCATTTATCATAGTTTTTATGTAATGGGAGGTATTTTGTTTTGACCTCTTACAACTGGATTCACATTAGGAGATAAGGTGTATTGTGGATTGTTTTGAAATTGTAATTGTTGCATTTTAGAGAGGAGACATAAGGTGTATTGAGGCTTTTTGTTGATTGTATTTTTGCATGATATTTTTAGGGTTTTGGTTTATTATTAAAATATTTATCTTGTGAAACCAAAAAGGAGTTATAGGATATTATTTTTAGGTATTCTTGTGCACATTATTTGAAAGGGTTTTATGTGGATTATTTGAAAAGGAGTTTTACTAACCTCTTGAAGTGGAAAAAAGGAAATTATTTTGAGATAGGTTTTTGAGGGCACATATTCTTCAAGGCAATTTGAGGTATGGTGATTTAACTCCTTATCAAGGTGGTTGTGTTTTTGAGAAAATACTTTTGAGTCATAAGGTGGAGATATAAGGATTAAGTTTGTGTGCATTGTTGTAAATACATGTGTTAGGATTTGAGAACAAAATTGTGCTTCATTGTTGAATGGAATTTAAAACACATGAGTTAGGGTTTGAAAACAAAATTGTGCTTCATTGTTAAATTAAATTGAAATACATGTGTTAGGGTTTGAGAACAAAATCGTACCTCATTGTTGAATGAAATTGGAAACATGTGAGTTAGGATTTGAGAATAAAATTGTGCTTCATTGGTGACTGAAACTAAAAACACATGAGTTAGGGTTTGAGAATAAAATTGTGCTTCATTGTTGAATGAAATTGGAAACACATGAGCTAGGGTTTGAGAATCAATTGTGCATTGGTTTGAGTGACATTGAAAGTGAATGTGCAAGTGTTAGAAATAATATTTGTGAAGCAAGTGTGTGCATCAATTTTGATTTTGGGAAATACATAATAATATCATCTACTAAGTGCTATACTTGAGATATCTTGTGAATGCAAATGAATGTGCATAATAACATATTGACTAGTTATAATTATGTATCACTATCTATATGTTCTTGAAGAAAAATAATTTTGGGAAGTATATGTCTAAATTACTTTATTTGATGAAAGCATTTTGAAAAATATATAAGCATGGTTTTGAACATTAATTGTATGCGACTTTTGGGAAATATTTGAACAAGTTTTATAAGAAATTTTGAGCAGAATTGAGTAGGGGTTTTAGGACACTTGGAAGTAGATTTTAGCAGGTTTGGTGAGCTAATTTTGAGATAGATTTGGATAAAGTTAAGAGTAATTTTAGTTAATAAATTTGAGCAAGCCTTATGAGTAGTCTCGGAGCATATTTGAGCAAGCCTTGTGGGTACGCTTGGAGAAAAGTTGGAAAAAGTTGTGAGCAGTTTTGGAGCAAATTTAAGTAGGTTTGAGTGAGCAGATTTGAACAAGCCTTATGTGTAGTCTTGGAGTAGATTTGAAAAATTATTTGTAAGCAGATTTGTGCAATCATTGAGTGTAGGCTTGGATCATATTTGAGTAGAGTTAAGAGTAGGTTTTGGTGAGTAGATTTGAGCAAGCCTTGTATGTAGACTTAGAGCAGATTTGAGTAGAGTTAAGAGCAAGTGTTGGTGAGAAGATTTCTACAAGATTTGAGTGTAGGCTTGGAGCATATTTGAGCAGAGTTAAGAGTAGGTTTTTGTGAGTAGATTTGAGCAAGCCTTGTGTGTAGGCTTGAAGCATATTTGAGTAGATTTTTTTTGAAAAATAATTTGAAAAAACTTGTATTAAAACAAATATCATTGACAAGTTGGGATGAGACTTTTCCTAGCATTAGCCAAAGAGAACAGATGTTTACAACGATAAAAGAATATTTGCATTGGATCCAAATCTCTTAAACCATATTTCTACAAGGTTTTTTCACCTATTTACAACTATAAAATAAGATCTACATTGAAGCACAAATATCCTATTTATGGAATGGTTATCCAAATTAGATAAACATTGGATTTGCTCACCAACCTTCCTAATAATCTCATCCTCAATAGCCATGCCACTGTGCCACTAAACCCCTACCTCCTTCTTAGTACCCATCTTAGCCAAGAAGTCTGCCACTTTATTTAGATCTCTACTCACATAAACTGGAATTACATCATCTAATTCCCTCCATAATTCCTTAATTTGAGTGACAAGAATCTTCAACCTCCATTTTTTCAAAGCAAATTTCCTCATACAATCTAGAGCTCCAACCATTATTTGAGAATTTGATTCTAGGATTATCCTATTGTAACCTTGTTTTACTACCCAAATAGAAGTAGATTTGATAGCTAAGGCTTCTACTTCATTATTTTTAGCTCTTCCCAAGCCTTGCAGTTCCCAATAGAGCACTGTTCCAATATGATTCTAGTATACCACTCCAATTCCATCTCTACCCGGATTGCCTTTTATAGCTCCATCAATATTAATTTTAATCCAACCTTCTTGGGGTGGTTCCCAACTAGATCTATCATGTCCCTCTTGCACTTCAACTTCCTTATCCATTTCCCCAATAACAACCTGAGTTTCCTCTTTAGAATAGATTGCCACATTTTTTGTGATTTTGCTCTAAATGACCTGCCAAACTCCATCTAAAGAAGAAAAGTTTCTCTACAAATTCTGGTATTTCTCTCCAACCACACTTGCCACCAAATGAAGTTTAATACAAGCTCCCAACCAATACAAAGAGATTTAGATTTAAATATACCCCTCTTCCATATTTCCCAAATATTAATCCGATTCAAATCACCATTAACTTGAATTTTATAATATAAAAACCATCTCTCCCAAATATGGCGCTTGAACGGGCACTCAAATATCAAGTTATCAGCTATTTCCTCACTCTTGTAGCATAAAATAAATTTATATGGACCAATTATTCCCCTACATCTGATATTATAAAATTAAGAATTACATTATGCATGAACTTCCATGCAAAAAAGTTTACTTTCGGCCAACCCTTGGGCTTCCAAATATTTCTACAATACTCAACCTGATATGTATGAGAAGGAGGCTCTAGAAGGATCTTATCATATCCATCCTTCACTATGTAGAGACCAAGGCTCCCATAGCCCTAAGATAATTCATCCTCCTCATATCTACCTATGAGAAATCCTTTTGCTAATATTTCAGTCATGATGGGTGTCAAATCTGGAGGGATTGAAATTGGCTAATCATCCAACTTCTTAAATTGCTTAAACTTATAATCCCCCGGCTAAATAGTTTTGAAATAAATTTCAATTTGGACCCACCCCCTGGTTTATATGGTTGTTTTTATTAGTTTTAGTTCAGGAAATTCAACAATGATAGGTGGGTACTGATCCCATGAATCTGTCCAAAATTGTGTCTTCTCCCCTCTCCCTACTTTCTAAAATGATCCATATTTTACTACCTGAGATCCTAACTTGAGAGCTTGCCACACTAAGGATCCATTACCATCCAAAGGGAAATGACGCACCTCATTTGGAATTACCTATCCCAAATATTTACTAGTTAATATTCTACTAAATAAAGTTGGTTGGGAAATCCACCTCTAGTAAAGCTTTCCAACCAAAGCTTTATTATTTAACTTTAATCTTCTCTATTCCAAACCTCCTTTTACCTGACGTTGTCTTACTTTCTCCCAACCTACTAAGGCCCATTTCCTCTCTCCTTTTACTCCTTCCCATAAAAATTTTCTAGCCATCTTGTCCAACTCTTTCCATATGGTATGTGGGGTAGCAAGGGTAGAAAACTTATAAATTGGCATGGCCTGAATGACTGACTATAAAAAATTAATCTACCCCCATAGCTTAACCATTTGTGAGACCAATGATTAATTATGTCCTTGATACAGTCCAAAATATTCCTCCAAATATCTATTTTTAGTTTTTTAAAATGCAAAGGGACCCCCAAGTATACCACTGGGAGATAAGTCCTTGTGAATCCCAAGATCTCTAAAATTATGTCCTGAAGCCTTTGATCGAGATTGAAAAATACCACTTTATCATTGATGACTTGGTTTGTAGCCCTAAGGTGGATATTAAGTGTATCTCTAATCATTCTTGCTTCCTTGAATCTAGCCACTCCCACCAATCCTATGTCATCCACAAATTGTAGGTGAGTCAAAACTTCCTCACCCACCTTGATACCTATTAGCAAACCTTATTGTCTTCTTATCAAGATGAGTCTACCCAATCCTTCAACCAATATGAGAAAAATATAGGGAGAGCAAGGATCTCCTTGACGAAAGCCTCGAGTAGCTCCAAACGGTTGCAATGGAAGACCCTTGATTAAAACTGAGTATATCATAGTAGAAACACAACTCATGACCCATTCTATCCAATCCTGAGAGAAACCAAAGGTTGTCATCATCTTCGACAAGAAGCTCGACTCCACCCTATCATAATCCTTTGAAATATCTAATTTTATAAACATTCCTCTATTACCAAATGTTTGCATTGAATGGATTGCCTTCTGAGCTAGAACCACACCATCCAAGATCTACCTACCCTCTAAAAAACCCACTTGCTCTAAGGATATAATTCTATGTAGAATAGGTTTTAGGTGCTCAGCCATTACCTTTGTGATTATTTTATATATGACATTGCATAAGGCAATAGGTCTATAATCTGAAATATGTACCCCCTCATCCCCTTTTGGAATTAAGGTAATGAAAGTATTATTTAATACCTTAAGAATTATTTTACTACCTTTGGACTCCGCTATAACAGACCATTACATCCTCCTCCAAGTTATCCTAGAAGGTCTAAAAAATTGAATTGGAAAGCCATCTAGACCTAGTGTTTTTCTCGTGCTCATTCCAAAGACTACATTCTTCAATTACTCTCTATCAATGGGTTTAAGTAGGGCCTGATTTTCTTCTTTAGAGATAATAGATGGTATGACAACAATAACTTCTTTTTGAGCCTCTTCATCTTGCACCATACTTTCCTTAAATAGTTTAGAAAAATGATCCATTGAATGGAAATGCATACCTGGAATTGTATCAAAGGAGTGTATGTTCTCACCTTGAAGAGCTTCCTTGTTGTTCATGTCTCCTAGAAAAAGCATTCTGATGGAAAATTTTGGTATTTTTATCACCTTCTAATAACCAAGTGGTTCTTGATATCTGTTTCTAGTAGGTTTCCTCTTGGTTTTCAATGTCCTCAACCTCTTTACGCAATGCATCATCCTCTTCTTTGAGATGCTCTATAATTTTTTCTTCCCTAAAGTGTTTTTGAACCTTATCCCATCTGGCCACCAATGGAGCTCTTTGGACCTGGAAATATGTCTTGTTAGCTCGCCTCCATTGTTTCAGTTGATATTTGACATAATGAAGTTGTTTGTGAAATCCAAACATTGTTGTCCCATATGTTGGGTGACCTTATTCCCACCACTGTGGAATTTTATTTCAGAGTACCTCTTTTTGTAACCAAAAGTTTTCAAAATTAAATGGTTTGTGATGCTTCACTATCTTGATCCCTCCTTCCAACAAAATGGGAAAGTGATCTGAAAATGGACCCTCCAAAATCTAAAATTGTATATTCCATTTTACAAATGCCTCCTTTGAAACCATAAAATAGTCTAACTTCACGTTCTTGCTATGTGGCTCCCTCCTCTTATTATTCCAAGTATAGTTGGTTCCAGGGCATTTAATATCCACCAAGTGTAATGCCTGGACTTGGGTAATAATAAATTGATCCCCTGGATCCAAAATTGGGGTTCCCCCTTCTTGATATCTAGAGGATAATTTAGCATTAAAATCACCAACAATAATATAGTATAATTCTTCCCTTGAGACTCTCATTTTATGCACAACTTTCCATTGATGCATTTTACCATCTAGGTTTTGAGCCCCATAAAAATTTGTGATTAAAACATGTTCAGCTGTGACATTATTTCTAAAATGTGATGTGAGAACACCCCTCCAAGATATATTTTCTATTGCAGTCCATTCAAGAGAGTTCCAAAGAGTAACTAACCCCCATGAGTTCCATTGGACAGCCACTTCCATATGATCAAAACCCCTCCAAAGTTTGTTAACTGTTTTACACATAAGATCCAATGACATTTTTGTCTCCTGGATAAGAAAAAAAATTGTTTTACATTTTTCTAAGAGTATTCGAACAAAATATTTGTCGGTTCTACTATTTAAACCCTTAAAATTCCATAATTGTATAATCATTGGTTACCTTGAGAGTAGTAAAAATCTATTGGCCTCACCGATCCTCCAGTGATCAGTTTGTCTTCTTGAACTGCTATCAATTCCTTATTTGATCTTCTACCCACTCCTTGAGAGCTGCTATTTTTTTATCTCTTTTCCACCTGAGTTATCCCTAGAGTTGGCCTTTCTCTGTTCTTTTATTCTATGCCCATGCTAACATCCTTAATTATTGGTTGCTCTTGGTTATGCACTATCAATTCCCCTACACTCTCTGACTGTGGTAACTCACTATACTCAATTACCTAATCTATGATGGGGGGAGATGAACGAGGAGCTTGAACATGGCAGTTATTATTTTTATTATTCCCATCCACTCCTTGCATGAATTTTTCTTCTTGTTCCATTAATGTCTTAAATATGTCATACCTATTGGAGGGCTTGAGTTGGGTTTTCTCTTTACCATATTTTTTCTTTTGTCTTCTCCTTCTTTTGGGTTGTTCAAAACTATATCCATGTGCTTCTTTACCCTAAGAAATATTGGTTGGTTCTTTTTTGATTGTTGACTTACCCTCCTTAGTAATATTTGAAATTCCTAAAGGAGCCTCCATTTTTTTGTTCATATTATTTGGGCAAGATCGGGCCAAATGACCATATTTGTGGTAAACTATGCATTTGAAGGGCAATGCCTCATAATCCAGTTGTTGAATCCAAGATAGTCCTACAAGTTCAAGTTACACCTCTTCTAGTAGAGGCTGGCTAAGATCCATTTCAACACATAATATTGCATAAATAGTTGTGTTTCCTTCTATTGTGTCTTTGGAAACACCCAAATTTCTTCCAAGGGAATTATCGATAATTTCCAGTACCTGCTCACTCCAAAACTCCATTGGAAGTGCATACA
>JAQPPZ010013031.1:0-63069 GCA_028583015.1 Wollemia nobilis | reverse complement strand
TATATTATTTATTTATAATTTTATAAACCAAAGTGGTCATGTTTTTGTAAAATGTTAATAATATTTTTTAACTTTATAAATTAAGTTTTATTTTATCATTATATTATTTATTTATAATTTTATAAACCAAAGTGATCATACCTTTCATAGTCTGTTCTGAATCCTACATATGGTGAAATTTAATATTTTGTAAAATTTTAATAATGTTTTTGAAAATATTAAATTTTGTACAGCCAAGTGCATCATTGGCTATACTTACTCCCCACCCAATGAGTGTGGGGTGGGGAGCAAGTACAACCAATGTTGCACTTGGTTGTACTTGCTCCCCACCCCCACCCACCCTCAAAATGAGGTTGGGGTGGGGAACAAGTAGGCACCAATCTCGCACCCTCAAAATGAGGGTGGAGGGTGGGGATGGGGAGCAAGTACAACCAATGCTGCACTTGGTTGTACTTGCTCCCCACCCCAAGGTGGGGGTGGGGAGCAAGTACAGCCAAGTGCACCCTCAAAATGAGGGGTGGGGGTGGGGAGTGCATTGGCTGTACTTGCTCCCCACCCGCACCCTCACCCTCAATTGGTTGTACTTGCTCCCCACCCCCACCCCTTTGATGGTGGGGGTGGGGAGCAAGTATAACCAATGCTGCACTTGGTTGTACTTGCTCCCCACCCCCACCCTAAAATGGTGGGGAGCAAGTATAGCCAAGTGCTGCACTTGGCTATACTTGCTCCCCACCATTTGAGGGTGGGGGTGGGGAGCAAGTATAGCCAATGCTGTACTTGGATGTACTTGCTACCATTGGCTATACTTGCTCCCCACCCCTACCCTAAAAAGTTGGGAGCAAGTATGGCCAAGTGCAGCATTGGTCGTACTTGCTCCCCACCCCAACCCTCATTTGAGGGTGGGGGTGGGGGCAAGATAGCAATGTGCACTTGGCTATACTTGCTCCCCACCCCCACCCCCCCCCCCCCCCCCCCCCCCAAATGAGGGTGGGGGGGGGATCAAATACATCCAATGCTGCACCCTCAAAATGAGGGTTGGGGTGGGGAACAAGTATAGCCAATGCTGCACTTGGCCATACTTGCTCCCCACTTTTTAGGGTAGGGGTGGGGAGCAAGTATAGCCAATGGTAGCAAGTACATCCAAGTACAGCATTAGCTATACTTGCTCCCCACCCCCACCCTCAAAAGTGGGGAGCAAGTATGGCCAAGTGCAGCATTGGCTATACTTGTTCCCCACCCCAACCCTCATTTTGAGGGTGCAGCATTGGATGTATTTGATCCCCAACATTGGCTATACTTGCTCCCCACCCCCACCCTCAAAGTGGGGAGCAAGTACAGCCAATGCTGCACTTGGTTGTACTTGCTCTTTTTAGGGTAGGGGTGGGGAGCAAGTATAGCCAATGGGAGCAAGTACAGCCAAGTACAGCATTGGCTATACTTGCTCCCCACCCCCACGTGGGGATCAAGTATAGCCAAGTTTGAGGGTGGGGGTGGGGAGCAAATACAGCCAATGTTGTACTTGGCTATACTTGATCCCCACTTTTTAGGGTGGGGGTGGGGAGCAAGTACAGCCAAGTGCAGCATTGGTTATACTTGCTCCCCACCCCACCCTCAAAAGTTGGGAGAAAGTACAGCCAATGTTGCACTTGGCTGTACTTGCTCCCCACCTTGGCCGCACTTGGCTGTACTTGCTCCCCACCCCCACCCTCGTGGGGAGCAAGTATAGCCAAGTGGAGCATTGGTTGTACTTGCTACCCACCCCCACCCTCAAAAGTGGGGAGCAAGTATAGCCAAATGTTGCACTTGGTTGTACTTGCTCGAGCAAGTACAGCCAATCTTGCACTTGGTTGTACTTGCTCCCCACTTTTGAGGGTGGGGGTGGGGAGCAAGTGCAACCAAGTGCAGCATTGGCTATACTTGCTCCCACCCCACCCTCAAAAGTGGGGAGCAAGTATAGCCAATGCTACACTTGGATATACTTGCTCCCCACCCCGGCTACACTTGGCTGTACTTGCTCCCCACCCCCACCCTCAAAAGTGGGAGCAAGTATAGCCAAGTGTAGCATTGGTTGTACTTGCTCCCCACCCCCACCCTCATTGGGGAGCAAGTACAGCCAATGCTGCACTTGGCTGTACTTGCTCCCCACCCCCACCCCCACCCTCAAAATGAGGGTAAAATGAGGGTGGGGGTGGGGAGCAAGTACAACCAAGTGCAGCATTGGCTCGTACTAAGGTTGGGGAGCAAGTACAACCAAGTATAGCCAATGCTGCACTTGGTCGTACTTGCTCCCCACCCCCACCCTCAAAATGAAGGTTAATGAGGGTGGGGTGGGGAGCAAGTACAACCAAGTGTAGCATTGGTTGTACTTGCTCCCCACCCCACCCTCATTGGGTGGGGAGCAAGTATAGCCAATGCTGCACTTGGTTTTACTTGCTCCCCACCCCCACCCCACCCTCATGCATTGGCTGTACTTGCTCCCCACACCCACCCCACCCTCAAAATGAGGGTGGGGGGTGGGGAGCAAGTACAACCAATGCTCAAAATGAGGGTGGGGTGGGGAGCAAGTACAACCAAGTGCACCCTCAAAATGAGGGTGGGGGTGGGGAGCGCATTGGTTGTACTTGCTCCCCACCCCCACCCCACCCCACCCTCATGCATTGGTTGTACTTGCTCCCCACCCCCAACCCACCCTCAAAATGAGGGTGGGGTGGGGAGCAAGTACAGCCAATGCTACACTTGGTTGTACTTGCTCCCCACAGGGTGGGGGTGGGGAGCAAGTACAGCCAAGTGCAGCATTGGCTATACTTTCTACCCACATCTACCCTCAAAATGAGGGTAAAATGAGGGTGGGGGTGGGGAGCAAGTGCAGCATTGGCTATACTAGGGGTGGGGAGCAAGTACAACCAAGTGATGTTGCACTTGGTTGTACTTGCTCCCCACCCCACCCTCATTTACCTTCATTTTGATGGTGGGGTGAGGAGCAAGTACAGCCAAGTGCAACATTGGCTATACTTTATTGTACTTGCTCCCCACCTCCAATACAGCCAATGCTGCACTTGGCTATACTTGCTCCCCACCCCCACCCTCATTTTACCCTCATTTTGAGGGTGGGGGTGGGGAGCAAGTACAGCCAAGTGTAGCATTGGTTGTACTTGCTCCCCACCCCAACCCTCAAAATTGGGGGAGCAAGTACAACCAATGCTGCACTTGGTTGTACTTGTTGCCCACCCCCACCCTCAAATGAGGGTAAAATGAGGGTGGGGGTGGGGAGAAAGTACAGCCAAGTGCAGCATTGGCTGTACTGGGGTGGGGAGCAAGTACAGCCAAGGGTAGCATTGGCTGTACTTGCTCCCCACCCCCACCCTCATTGCACTTGGTTGTACTTGCTCCCCACCCCCCACCCTCATTGCCCTCAAAATGAGGGTGGGGTGGGGAGAAAGCACAACCAAGTGCAATGAGGGTGGGTGTGGGGAGCAAGTACAGCCAAGGGTAGCATTGGTTGTACTTGCTCGCCACCCCCACCCTCATTACACTTGGCTGTACTTGCTCCCCACCCCCACTCTCACTGCCCTCAAAATGAGGGTGGGGTGGGGAGCAAGTACAACCAATTTATCCTCATTTTGAGGGTGGGGGTGGAGAGAAAGTACGACCAAGTGCGCAAGATTGGCTATACTTGCTCCCCACCCCCACCCGTACAGCCAATTTACCCTCATTTTGAGGGTGGTGGTGGAGAGAAAGTATAGCCAAGTGCAGCATTGGCTGTACTTGCTCGCCACCCCCACCCTCAAATGAGGGTGGGGGTGGCGAGCAAGAATAGCCAATGCTACACTTGGTTGTACTTTCTCTCCACCCCCACCCTCAAAATGAGGGTAAATGAGGGTGGGGGTGGGGAGCAAGTACAACCAATGCTGCACTTGGATGTACTTTCTCTCCACCCCCACCCTTAAAATGAGGGTAAATTGGTTGTACGGGTGGGGTGGAGAGCAAGTATAGCCAAGTGCAACTTGGCTGTATAGCCAATGCTGCACTTGGCTATACTTTCTCCCCACCCCCACCCTCACCCTCAAAATGAGGGTAAATTGGTTGTACTTGCTCTCCACCCCACCCTCAATTTGAGGGTAATGAGGGTGGGGTGGGGAGCAAGTACAGCCAAGTGCAATGAGGGTGGGGGTGGTGAGCAAGTACAGCCAATGTTGCACTTGGTTTTACTTGCTCCCCACCCCCACCCTCATTTTGAGGGTGGGGGCAAATGAGGGTGGGGGTGGCGAGCAAGTACAACCAATGCTGCACTTGGCTGTACTTGCTCCCCACTCCCACCCTCAAAATGAGGGCAAATGAGGGTGGGGTGAGCAGCAAGTACAACCAAATTTTTGAGGGTAAATTAGGGTGGGGTGGGGAGCAAGTATAGCCAAGTGCAACTTGGTTGTACTTGCTCTCCACCCTCACCCTCATTTACCCTCATTTGAGGGTGGGGGTGGGGAGCAAGTACAGCCAAGTGCAACATTGGTTGTACTTGCTCGCCACCCCCACCCTCATTGCACTTGGTTGTACTTACTCCCCACCCCCACCCTCATTACCCTCAAAATGAGGGTGGGGTGGGGAGCAAGTACAGCCAATTTACCCTCATTTTGAGGGTGGGGGTGGGGAGAAAGTACAGCCAAGTGCAGCATTGGCTGTATAGCCAAGTTGCACTTGGCTGTACTTGCTCCCCACCCCCACCCGTATAGCCAATTTACCCTCATTTTGAGGGTGGGGGTGGAGAGAAAGTACAACCAAGTGTAGCATTGGTTGTACTTTCTCCCCACCCCCACCCTCAAAATGAGGGTAAATTGGTTGTACTTGCTCCAAATGAGGGTGGGGGTGGGGAGCAAGTACAACCAATGCTACACTTGGCTATACTTTCTCCCCACCCCCACCCTCAAAATGAGGGTAAATTGGTTGTACTTGCTCCAAATGAGGGTGGGGGTGGGGAGCAAGTACAGCCAATGATGCACTTGGCTGTACTTTCTCTCCACCCCCACACTCAAAATGAAGATAAATTGGTGGTACTTGCTCCCCACCCCCACCCTCATTTTGAGGGTGGGGGTGGGGAGCAAGTATAGCCAAGTGGAGCATTGGCTGTACTTGCTCCCCACCCCCACCCCCACCCTATTTTGAGGGTGGGGAGCAAGTACAGCCAAGTGCAGCATTGGCTGTGCAGGCATTGGCTGTACTTGCTCCCCACCCCCACCCCCACCCCATTTTGAGGGTGGGGGTGGGGAGCAAGTACAACCAAGTGCAGCATTGGCTATACTTGCTCCCCACCCCCACCCTCAAAATAGGGTGAGGGTGGGGGTGGGGAGCAAGTACAGCCAAGTGCAACATTGGCTGTACTTGCTCCCCACCCCCACCCTCATTTTGAGGGTGGGGTGGGGAGCAAGTACAGCCAAGTGCAGCATGAGGGTGGGGGTGGGGAGCAAGTACAGCCAAGTGCAGCATTGGTGCTTGCTCCCACACCCACCCTTAAAATAGTGCACTTGGCTGTACTTGCTCCCCACCCCACCCTCATTTTGAGGGTGGGGTGGGGAGCAAGTATAGCCAAGTGCACTATTTTGAGGGTGGGGGTGGGGAGCAAGTACGACCAAGTGCAACATTGGTCGTACTTGCTCCCCACCCCCACCCTCATTTTGAGGGTGGGGTGGGGAGCAAGTACAGCCAAGTGCACTATTTTGAGGGTGGGGGTGGGGAGCAAGTACGGCCAAGTGCCGCATTGGTCGTACTTGCTCCCCACCCCCACCCTCAAAATAGTGCACTTGGTTATACTTGCTCCCCACCCCCACCCTCATTTTTAGGGTGGGGGTGGGGAGCAAGTACGACCAATGTAGCACTTGGTTGTACTTGCTCCCCACCCCACCCTCATTTTGAGGGTGGGGGTGGGGAGCAAGTACAACCAAGTGCAGCATTGGCTGTACTTGCTCCCCACCCCCACCCTAAAAATGAGGGTGGGGGTGGGGAGCAAGTATAACCAAGTGCACTATTTTGAGGGTGGGGGTGGGGAGCAAGTACAGCCAATGCTGCACTTGGATGTACTTGCTCCCCACCCCCACCCTCAAAATAGTGCACTTGGCTGCTTGCTCCCCACCCCCACCCTCAAAATGAGGGTGGGGGTGGGGAGCAAGTACGACCAATGCCGCACTTAGTGCATTGCTCCCCACCCCCCACCCTCAAAATAGTGCACTTGGCTGTACTTGCTCCCCACCCCCACCCTCATTTTTAGGGTGGGGGTGGGGAGCAAGTACAGTAGCCAATGCTTGCACTTGGTTGTACTTGCTCCCCACCCCCACCCTCATTTTGAGGGTGGGGGTGGGGAGCAAGTACAGCCAAGTGCACTATTTTGAGGGTGGGGGTGGGGAGCAAGTACAGCCAAGTGCAACATTGGTTGTACTTGCTCCCCACCCCCACCCTCATTTTGAGGGTGGGGTGGGGAGCAAGTACAGCCAAGTGCACTATTTTGAGGGTGGGGGTGGGGAGCAAGTACAACCAAGTGCAGCATTGGCTGTACTTGCTCCCCACCCCCACCCTCAAAATGCTGCACTTGGTTATACTTGCTCCCCACCCCCACCCTCATTTTTAGGGTGGGGGTGGGGAGCAAGTACAGCCAATGTTGCACTTGGTTGTACTTGCTCCCCACCCCCACCCTCAAAATGAGGGTGGTAGGGTGGGGGTGGGGAGCAAGTACAGCCAAGTGCAGCATTGGCTGTACTTGCTCCCCATCCCCACCCTCATTTTGAGGGTGGGGGTGGGGAGCAAGTACATCCAATGCTGCACTTGGTCGTACTTGCTCCCCACCCCCACCCTCAAAATGAGGGTGGGGGTGGGGAGCAAGTACAGTAGCCAAGTGCAGCATTGGCTGTACTTGCTCCCCACCCCCACCCTCATTTTTAGGGTGGGGATGGGGAGCAAGTACAGCCAATGCTGCACTTGGCTGTACTTGCTCCCCATCCCCACCCTCATTTACCCTCATTTTGAGGGTAGGGGTGGGGAGCAAGTACAGTGGTAAATGAGGGTGGGGGTGGGGAGCAAGTACAACCAAGCGATTTTGAGGGTGGGGGTGGCGATCAAGTACAACCAATGCTGCACTTGGCTGTACTTGCCTAGATTGACATAAGCCTACTAATAAGCTATTGTGGCCTATGTTACAAGTTTTTATGCTAATGAATTAATATATAAGCCTACCCTATATGCCTAGGAATGATAGGAATGACTAGATTGAGAGAAGCCTACCCTATATGCCTAGGAATGACTAGATTGAGAGTAGGAATGACTAGACTGAGAGAAGCCTACTAACAAGATATTATGCCCCTCATTTGAGGGTGGAGGGTGGGCAGCAATAACAACTGCTGCACACAGTTGAGGGTGGGGTGGGGAGCAAGTATAGCCAAGTGCAGAATTGGATGTACTTGCTCCCACCCCCACCCTCATTTTTAGGGTGGGGATGGGGAGCAAGTACAGCCAATGCTGCACTTGGTTGTACTTGCTCCCCATCCCCACCCTCATTTACCCTCATTTGAGGGTGGGGGTGGGGAGCAAGTACGGTGGTAAATGAGGGTGGGGGTGGGGAGCAAGTACAACCAAGTGATTTTGAGGGTGGGGGTGGCGAGCAAGTACAGCCAATGCTGCACTTGGTTGTACTTGCCTAGATTGACATAAGCCTACTAATAAGCTATTGTGGCCTATGTTACAAGTTTTTATGCTAATGAATTAATATATAAGCCTACCCTATATGCCTAGGAATGATAGGAATGACTAGATTGAGAGAAGCCTACCCTATATGCCTAGGAATGACTAGACTGAGAGTAGGAATGACTAGACTGAGAGAAGCCTACTAACAAGATATTGTGCCCTAGTTTTTGGGTTGAGAACAAGTTTTTGAGTTTTATAAATTAATATATAATTTTTAATATGAAGCCTAATTGAATTACTAGGGCAATATAGAAGAGTAATGCCCTTTTCTATAAATTTCTATCTAGATAATGTTTGAATGCCCTTTTCTATAAATTTCTATCTAGATAATGTTTGAATGCCCTTTTCTATAAATTTCTATCTAGATAATTTTTGATAAATTAATATGCCCTTTTCTATAAATTTCTATCTAGATAATTTTTGATAAATTAATATGCCCTTTTCTATAAATTTCTATCTAGATAATGTTGATAAATTAATATTTAAAAATTATCTAGATAATGTTTTATAAATTAATTAATATGAAGCCTTATTGAATTACTATGAATTCTAGATAATGTTTTATAAATTAATATATAATTTATAAATTTCTATCTATTTGAATGCCCTTTTCTATAAATTTTCTATCTAGATAATGTTAGAAGAGTAAATTTCTATCTAGATAATGTTAGAAGAGTAATGCCCTTTTCTATAAATTTCTATCTAGATAATGTTTGAATGCCCTTTTCTATAAATTTCTATCTAGATAATGTTTGATAAATTAATATGCCCTTTTCTATAAATTTCTATCTAGATAATGTTGAGAAATTAATATTTAAAAATTATCTAGATAATGTTTTATAAATTAATATATAATTTTTAATATGAAGCATTATTGAATTACTAGGGAAATATAAATTCTAGATAATGTTTTATAAATTAATATATAATTTTTAATACGAAGCCTTATTGAATTACTAGGGAAATATAAAAAAAATGCCCTTATCTAATGTTATGCCAAATATATATCTCTTACTTTAGACTAAATAAGCTAGGATGTTACGCCAAATATATATCTCTTACTTTAGACTAAATACGCTAGGATTAGTTCTTTCCAAATGTTTTTAGCTGTGAAACATGGTCAAGAGAATAGAGAGCACTCAAAACAACCTATAACCAGTTTTCTTAAAGACGTGTAACATCAAGTCAGGCACATACTACGACAAGCAAACCCTTCTAGGGTAGTCACAAAAAGAACAATCTTCACAATTGAAGACAAAAGTAAACTAGCCAAAGGATCTCATAGGGAAATTTAAAGCGGCTACCTACAACATGAATGCAAACTAATGCAAACTACTCTAGATGCTAGACACAAACGCATTCATTTCAAATTTCTTTCATATTCTTTTAAACTAAAATTTGTCTTCTATATCCAGTCAAGCTAATTGAAATGAAACATTTAGTTCTTCTAGTTCACATTCAGAGAAGAACTTCACGAACATTCTTTTAAAAGCATTTCAATAAAAAACTTATTTTAGAACCTGACTTGAGAAAATGCAAAACACCTTAAATCTATCCAAGCATCCAAACGAAGAATCCAAACGAAGAATATGATAATAGATTTCATAGTTGGTTTTATAGATGGAAGAGATAAAATTGTTCTTAACATAGTTGGTTTGGTTTTATAGATGGAGGAGATAAAATTGTTCTTAACATCTATGGGAAGGAGATAAAATTGTTCTTAACATCTATGGGAAGGAGATAAAATTGTGCTTAACATCTATGGGGTTCATGAAAATTTCCTAGCTCACAGTTTTCCAAGTAATCCACCATGTGTAAAAATAGACTTCTTATTTTATATTACGCACTTCTTTTAAATTTAGTATTATTTTTCCATATATATATTCTTTTATATTTATTACTATTATTTTTTATTTTTACCTTCATTAAATTTATTTTTATTTATTATCTATTATTTTATTATATTTTCTTTAAAAAAATAAATACTTGAAGAACCATTTCCAAATAGACCATAGTACAAAATACAAAACACAAATCCTATATGAATGCACCTATATTGACCACTGGATAGGTGTATTGTTAATAAGATCTTTCACCCTACAACTACAAATACCCTACCGCTCATCATTATCCCCTTCTTACCTTTCCACTTCTACTCTTCGCATCCCATCATAAAGAGGTGTTTGATTCTCTTGATTGGTCCTTCAAGAAGGTTTACCTATTCTTGCACCCACTCATTAATCAAAAGTACCTCATTCTTGCGGTAAAGTAAGAAAACTAATAGGTTTAATTAGAAGTACCTCATTCTTGAGGTAAAGTAAGAAAACTAATAGGTAAATTTGAGAGGGTTGTTATGTTCACCCACTCTAAAATTAAACATAGTCCCTGTGTTTGAGATACCATTATCAATTACATGGTACATTTAAAAAATTTAAACATAAAATTTAATAAAAACATGCATATGTATATGTTGAGAAGCAACACACCCCCACTAAAAAAAATGAAATTCCATCCTTTGAAAATATTTAGCTTTCATTTTGAAGTAGGGACCCTCTTGATGTTTTTCAGGTTTTAATTCCAAATTTTTCTTGCCTCCTTCTTCTTCAAGTTCTGCATATACCAAAGTATCTAAGTAGACTTGCATATGCTTTAATTTCAATTTAGAATTCACTTCTTTAATGTTAGAATCTTTTCGAGTAAAAAAGAATTCACTTCTTTAATGTTAAAATCTTTCCGAGTAAAAAAAGATCTTTCACTGATATGTAAAAATGCAGAATACAGATGATAAATTTATTAGATTCAACCTGTAATTTCTGGAAAATTGGCAAAGGGGAAGTCACTTGGGAATGTCGCGATTTTGCGACAATTTTCCGTTTTTGGAAACGTCACGATATCGCGACATTTTCCATTTTTGGAAACGTCGCGATATCGCGACATTTTCCATTTTCGGAAACGTCGTGATATCGCGACATTTTTTTGTTAGAAAAGGCCAACCCTCAAAGATGTCACGATTTCACGACGCATTTGGTAGAAAGTGCCAAGTAAGAAAAGCGTCGTGATTTCGCGACGGGTTTCGAAGTCAGAAGCCAAAGTAAGAAAAGTGTCACGATTTCGCGACAAGTTTTGGAAGAAAGAGCCAAGTGAGAAAAGTGTCACGATATCGTGACAAGTTTTAGCTGGAAGAAAGTCTGGAGGAAAACATCGCGATATCGCGACATGTCACGTTTTTGCGATGTTCGACGAAGAAGAAGGCTAAGTGATAAAAACATCGCAAAATCGCGACATCGCAAAATCGCGACATGTCATGATTTCGCAATGAAAAGCTTGGGAAAGCTAAAGAAAAGGGAACGTCATGAAATCACGATGTCGCGAAATCATGACATGTAGCGATTTCGCGACGAAGTCGCCAACAAGAGCAAAGCAAAAGGGAACGTTGCGAAATCTTGACATCACGAAATCGCGATGTGTCACGATTTCACGACAAATTCGCCAACAGGAGCAAAGCAAAATGGAACATCACAATTAACATCGTGAAATCATGATGTCGTGAAATCGTGACATGTCATGATTTCGTGACGAATTCGCCAATAGGAGCAAAGCAAAAGGGAACGTCGTGAAATCGTGACGAAGTCGCCAACAAGAGCAAAGCAAAAGGAGGCAGAAACTTAGAAATAAAAGCTATTGGAGCAATTTCCTGCAAATCTTGTTTGAAAGCTTTGTTCTGGACTTAGAGTTGGTGTGATTTTCATTTTCTGTGATAGCGTGGCCAGGAGCCTAATCTCTTTCAGATTGTGATAAGTTCATCTTCTTTTGTTTTCGTTTCATTAAGGTTTATTTAAATTATGTTGTAGATCTATGTTACCAGGATTGGATATGCTGCTAGGCTTCATTTTCTTTATTGTATGTTAGGGAAAATTACAGATTTAAGGTTTAGGCCTGTTCTAATTGCTCTGTCCTCACTGTGCGAGCTAGGATGTTGGTGAGAGATACCAATTTTAACCGACTTCCCTTTTGTTTGTGATTTTCTTTCAGATCTGTTGTTGTCTCTGTCTTATGCTCTTAGTGGAAGGTGATCTTAGAAAGCTGGACACTTTCTTCTTTGATTTGTTCTATTGTGAAGCTAACCGGTATAACTAAAATTGGTAGTTTTGGTTTTGCAGCTAAGTTAGATAAATTTCTCTTTCTTCCCTACCCTACTCTCTCTGTTCCATCGATTGAATGATCCATTTTTATTTTCTTTTACATTTGTCTTTTATTTAAATCTGCTAACACATAAAGAGCTAGATCAAAGAACTGATTGTAAATCTGAGTGTCCACAAAGATAACCAATTCCAAAAACATTACTGAACCAAGTCCAGGACCCGTTGTAAGGTAACATACAGTCCACTTGAAACTATTCCAAAAGCGAAAAAGAGTGAATAGACATTTGACCCAACTCTATAACTCACACCTTGGATATCTAGAAAGATCCTAAAGTGAGTGGGATTTATCCCTTATAAGTGTTATCGGGATTTCATGCTCATTCTTCACAGGGTGTGTATAAAAGTTGAATTAACATTTAAAATTGACGCTAGAAGGAGGGCTAAAGTTTAGTAGTTTGTTAAGGATTGTAAGATTATAAGTTGCTTGTGAAAATCTAGATTCCACTTATAGAGTAACAAGGTCCCATTCTAGAGTTGGAGAGCTCCTTGTGCCTGAGTTAGAAACTCCAAGAAGCAGCCTTAGAAGGGCCAAGTCTTTGTCTGGAATAGTTTTGTCACCACTTGTAGTTACTCCAACTACAACTGAAAGTATCATCATCAATCAAGTAGTAATGGCCAACTGGTTGGGTTCCACTGCCTTAAATATCTTGGGTGCAGCCCATGACCTACCTGAAATCCTGAGAGATATCTTCCCAGATACAAGCATGATGGAACTAAGACAGTAGAAGAACATCTAGTAGCATTTAAGAATGCTCTAAAATTGTTAAATGTACAGCATGAAGATGTCGCTTGCAGATTGTTCCCGTTCACTCTCCAAGAGGGAGCGTACGACTGGTTTTTGAATCTCACTAACGATTCTATTACCAGTTGGAATGACTTGGAAAAGGTTTTTGTATCGTAGTTTGGTGAGGTAATAGATCCCAGTGTATTATATCAGTAGTTTTTTGGTATTAAAAGAGAAATAAATGAATCTATCAAATCTTACAATGTCAAATTTTAGAAGGCTTATGGTAGACTGATTGGTTATTATGTGCCAAATACAAACCTGGCATTGGAAATTTTTAGGAATTCTCTAGATCCAATGACTTCTATTTTCTTGAAAAGAGATGCCTCTATTACCAATCTAACAGAGGCTTACAAAGAAGCTTTAGTTCTGGAAATGCAATTGGGGCCTCAACCTTTAAGTGCTCATCAAATTCCTTTGGTCACACAAGGTACCCCTATTTTCAATCCCATACCACATCAGATGATGTTGCCAGTACATCAAACTCCACCATCAGGAAATCCATTGGCTGTTACACCTGCTAAAAATGTACAGAATCTAGGTAAAGAAGCTGATAACACAAGAGTTGAGGAAGTGTCAAAAATAGTCCAAAAGTTGGCCAATGACTTTTTAAGTTTTAAAAGGTAGGTTTCTATTGGGGAGAACTCAAATAGGTATTCTTATCAGCAGAACAGATTCACTCAGCCCCCATACAAACCCAATAAGGATTATAAAGGTAAAGGTCATGATGTAAATATTTGTGATTTGGCTTTGCCTAACTGGTGCAGGATACATGCTACTTCTCAGCACAGGGAATTGGATTGTTTGGAATTCTGTAACGCCTTTGAAGCTTTATCTAGGGAGTTGATTTATCCTGAACATCAAAGAAATGCGGACGACCCAAGTTCATCCAGCCATAGTGCAGCTATGGTCTTGGATTCTTTCACTTTTTCGGGTGAGTCTGAGAATGTAGTGGAGATGCCAATGGATGAGGTGCAGGCTTTTCAACAATACAGGAGGGACAGCTACAACCTCAGAAATAGAAATCCAGAGCCCAACACTACATCTACCCCTCCGGACAACTCCCACAATGTTCCTCTAGATCCATCTTCAAGCAATAACCCATCTCCACCCAAAGGAGGAAATCCGAGAGGACCAGACGCATTTGTCCCTCCACTCAATAAGGGATATAATATAGTGGAGGACATGAAGAAGATCAAAGCCAACATCACTCTTCATGAGTTGGCCCAAATTTTAGAATAGAGGGATAACTTGATTAAAACATACTCTGGGCATACTACCAAACCTTTGGAAAAGAAAAAAAATATGGCAAATGCAAATGTGGCCATGTATAAAGAGAAGACTAAAGTTCTGCCTTTTCTACTGACTGTTCGTATATTTGGGAAAAACTTACACAGTTGTCTGGTAGATTCTAGGGCTTCAGCCAATGTCATGCCTCTGGGCATCTGTCAATAGTTGGGTTTGACCCCCATGAACTCCGAGATGAGAGTCATCCAATTGGATAAGTCTGAGGTTAAAGTGGTAGGTGAACTTCAGAATATACATATCCAGCTAGCATTTGAGTCGAGAGCTCAACACAGAATTGACATTCAGGTGGTGGATATTCTTGTAGGATACGGAATGCTTCTGAGCAGAGATTGGTCAAAATCCTTGAATGGGTACTTGGCTATTGATTTTTTGCATATGTGGTTACCCTAGAATGGTTTTGCAAATCAATTAAGAATCAACAGAGAACCAAGATATAAACTCATGATTACAGAGTATAATGCCAAGAATGAGACTACTAATCTTGTTGAGGGTTGTTATATCGAGGTTTATAATTTGACAACTACTCAAAGGGAGAAACCGGTTAAAGCTCACCAAGATCACGATAATGAAGTTGGGATGCTTCATATTGATGCAGCTAAGTCTAAGCAAGGAAGCAAGGTTATGGTACAGGGGTTGTTCTTAAAAGACCAAAAAATCAAACCGGTTTCATGTTTTATCGCTTGCAGTTTCCCTACATAAATAATTTGACAGAATATGAATCATTAGTACCAGGATTAAAATTTGCTTTACATTACTTTGATCATGTAGATACGAAAGCTCGTGTGTTGGACTTATTTGATTTGTAGGGTGGATGACTTCAAGTTGTGGAGCATTTTAGTCGACACCAAGAGACAGTCAAGTGCTAGCTTGACGAAAAGGCCAGGGTAAGTGCTTTCAATCGTGTAGACCTGGTGCTTCTATGGGACGAATCCCAAGAAAATAAAGGTAAACACACAGATCTACAACCTCTATGGATAGGGCCATACCAGGTTGCCAAGATCCTAAAGTGAGTGGGATTTATCCCTTATAAGTGTTATCGAGATTTCATGCTCATTCTTCACAAGGATTTCATGATTTATACTCTGTAATCATGAGTTTATATCTTGGTTCTCTGTTGATTCTTAATTGATTTGCAAAACCATTCCAAGGTAACCACATATGCGAAAAATCAATAGCCAAGTACCCATTCAAGGATTTTGACCAATCCCTGCTCAAAAGCATTTTGTATCCTACAGGAATATCCACCACCTGAATGTCAATTTTGTGTTGAGTATATTCTAAAGTTCACCTACCACTTTAACCTCAGACTTATCCAATTGGATGACTCTCATCTCGGAGTTCATGGGGGTCAAACCCAACTGCTGACAGATGCCCATAGGCATGACATTGGCTGAAGCCCCAGAATCTACCAGATAGTTGTGTAAGTTTTTCCCAAATATATGAACAATCAGTAGAAAAGGTGAAACTTCAGTCTTCTCTTTATACATGGCCACATTTGCATTTGCCATCTTTTTTCTCTTTTTCAAAGGTTTGGTAGTAGGCCTAGAGTATGTTTTAATCAATTTATCCCTTTGTTCTAAAATTTGGGCCAACTCATGAAGAGTGATGTTGGCTTTGATCTTCTTCATGTCCTCCACTATATTATATCCCTTATTGAGTGGAGGGACAAATGCATCTAGTCCTCTCGAATTTCCTCCTTTGGGTGGAGATGGGTTATTGCTTGAAGATGGATCTGGAGGAACATTGTGGGAGTTGTCCGGAGGGGTAGATGTAGTGTTGGGCTCTGGATTTCTATTTTTGACATTGTAGTTGTCCCTCCTGTATTGTTGAAAATCTTGCACCTCATCCATTGGCATCTCCATTACATTCTCAGACTCACCCAGAAAAGTGAAAGAATCCAAGACCATAGCTGCACTATGGCTAGATGAACTTGGGTCATCCGCATTTCTTTGATGTTCAAGAGAAATCAACTCCCTAGATAAAGCTTCAAAGGCATTACAGAATTCCAAACAATCCAATTCCCCGTGCTGAGAAGTAGCATGTATCCTGTGCCAGTTAGGCAAAGCCAAATCACAAATATTTAGATCATGACCTTTACCTTTATAATCCTTATTGGGTTCGTATGGGGGCCGAGTGAATCTGTTCTGCTGATAAGAATACATGTTTGAGTTCTCCCTAGTAGAAACTTGCCTTTTAAAACTTAAAAAGTCATTGGCCAACTTTTGGACTATTTTTGACACTTCCTCAACTCTTGTGTTATCAGCTTCTTTACCTAGATTTTGTACATTTTTAGTAGGTGTAACAGTCAATGGATTTTCTAATTGTGGAGTTTGATGTACTAGCAACATCATATGATGCAGTATGGGATTGAAAATAGGGGTACCTTGTGTGACCAAAGGAATTTGATGAGCACTTAAAGGTTGAGGCCCCAATTGCCTTTCTAGAACTAAAGCTTCTTTGTAAGCCTCTGTTAGATTGGTAATAGAGGCATCTCTTTTCAAGAAAAGAGAAGTCATTGGATCTAGAGAATTTCTAAAAATTTCCAATGCCAGGTCTGCACTTGGTAGATAATAACCAGTCAGTCTACCATAAGCCTTCTGAAATCTGACATTGTAAGATCTGACAAATTCATTTATTTCTCTTTTAATACCAGAAAACTGCTGATATAATACATTGGGATCTATTACCTCACCAAACTGCGATACAAAAACCTTTTCCAAGTCATTCCAACTGGTAATAGAATCGTTATTGAGATTCAAAAACTAGTCATACGCTCCCTCTTGGAGAGTGAATGGGAACAATCTACAAGCGACATCTTCATGATGTACATTTAAAAATTTTAAAGCATTCTTGAATGCTACTAGATGTTCTTCTGCTATCTTAGTTCCATCATGCTTGTATCTAGGAAGATATCTCTCAAGATTTCTGGGTAGGTCATGGGATGCACTCGGGATATTTAAGGCAATGGAACCCAACCAGTTGGCCATTACTACTTGATTGATGATGATACTTTCATTTGTAGTTGGAGTAACTACAAGTGGTGACAAAACTATTCCAGACAAGGACTTGGCCCTTCTAAGACTACTTCTTCTTGGAGTTTCTAACTCAGGAACAAGGAGCTCTCCAGCTTTGGAATGGGACCTTGTTACTCTATAAATGGAATCCAGCTTTTCACAAGCAACTTATAATCTTACAATCCTTAACAAACTACTAAACTTCAACCCTCCTTCTAGCGCCAATTTTAAATGTTGGTTCGACTTTTATACACACCCTGTGAAGAATGAGCATGAAATCCCGATAACACTTATAAGGGATAAATCCCACTCACTTTAGGATCTTGCTAGATATCCAAGGTGTGAGTTACAGAGTTGGGTCAAATGTCTATTCACTCTTTTTCGCTTCTGGAATAGTTTCAAGTGGACTGTCTGTTACCTTACAACGGGTCCTAGACTTGGTTCAGTAATGTTTTTGGAATTAGTTATCTTTGTGGACACTCAGATTTACAATCAGTTCTTTGATCTAGCTCTTTATGTGTTAGCAAATTTAAATAAAAGACAAATATAAAAGAAAATAAAAATGGATCATTCAATCGGTGGAACAGAGAGAGTAGGGTAGGGCAGAAAGAGAAATTTATCTAACTTAGCTACAAAACCAAAACTACCAATTTTAGTTATACCGGTTAGCTTCACAATAGAACAAATCAAAGAAGAAAGTATCCAGCTTTCTAAGATCACCTTCCACTAAGAGCATAAGACAAAGACAACAATAGATCTGAAAGAAAATCACAAACAGAAGGGAAGTCGGTTAAAATTGGTATCTCTCACCAGCAGCCTAGCTCGCATAATGAGGACAGAGCAATTAGAACAGGCCTGAACCTTAAATCTATAATTTTCCCTAACATACAATAAATAAAATGAAGCCTAGCAGCATATCCAATCCTGGTAACATAGATCTACAACATAATTTAAATAAACCTTAATGAAACAAAAACAAAATAAGATGAACTTATCACAATCTGAAAGAGATTAGGCTCCTAGCCACACTATCATAGAAAACGAAAATCACACCAACTCTAAGTCCAGAACAAAGCTTTCAAACAAGATTTGCAGGAAATTGCTCCAATTTCTAAGTTTTCGCCTCCCTTTTGCTTTGCTCCTATTGGCAACTTCGTCGTGAAATCGCGACATGTCGCGATTTCATGACGTTCCCTTTTGCTTTTCTCCTATTGGCGACTTCGTCACGATTTTGCGACGTCACGATTTCACGACGTTCCCTTTTGCTTTGCTCCTGTTGGCGACTTCATCACGATTTCACGATGTCATGATTTTGCGACGTTCCCTTTTTCTTTGCTCCTGTTGGCGACTTTGTCATGAAATCACGACGTGTCGTGATTTCATGATGTCACGATTTCGTGATGTTCCCTTTTGCTTTGCTCTTGTTGGCGACTTCGTCACGATTTTGCGACACGTCACGATTTCTTTAGCTTTCCCAAGCTTCTTCGTCATGAAATCGCAATGTCACGATTTTGCGACGTTCCCTTTTCTTTAGCTTTCCCAAGCTTCTTCGTCGTGATTTTGTGACATTGCGATTTCATGACATTTTTATCACTTAGCCTTCTTCTTCGTCAGACATCACGAAAACATGACATGTCACGATATCGCGACGTTTTCCTCAAGACTTGCTTCTAGCTAAAACCTATCATGATATCATGACACTTTTCTCACTTGGCTCTTTCTTCCAAAACCTGTCATGAAATCGCGACGCTTTCCTTACTTTGGCTTCTGACTTCGAAACCCATCGCGAAATCGCGACGCTTTTCTTACTTGGCACTTTCTACCAAATGCGCGACATCTCTGAGGGTTGGCCTTTTCTACCAAAATATGTTGCGATATCGCGACGTTTTTGAAAATGGAAAATGTCGCGATATCGTGACATTTTGAAATGGAAAATGTCGCGATATCGCGACGTTTCGAAAATGGAAAATGTCGCGATATCGCGACGTTTCCAAAAATGGAAAATATCGCGATATCGCGACGTTTCCAAAAACAAAAAATTATCGCAAAATCGCGACGTTCCCAAGTGACTTCCCTGGAAAATTGCAGGTTGACTCTAATGAATTTATCATCTGTATTCTGCATTTTTACATATCAGTAAAAGATCTTTTTTTACTCGAAAATATTCTAACATTAAAGAAGTGAATTCTAAATTGAAATTAAAGCATATGCAAGCCTACTTAGATACTTTGGTATATGCAGAACTTGAAGAAGAAGGAGGCAAGCAAAATTTGGAATTAAAACCTGAAAAACATCAAGAGGGTCCCTACTGCAAAATGAAAGCTAAATATTTTCAAAGGATGGAATTTCATTTTTTTAGTGGGGGTGTGTTGCTTCTCAATAGTATATATATAATGTTCAATCGTTTTTCAATCTTATAACAAATAAGGAAACTATTTTTTTCATAACAGATATGGCATTTATATCAGAGTAATGGTCCCATTCAAACTTCCATTGTTCTACACTTCTTTTTATTAATAGCTTTGCTCTGTAGCCAAATATTCAAACAGGGCAGAAGATTCAAACAGGACAGGCTTCAATGTACTGCAGGTCTGACATTTGCAAGTGAGACAAATTTCAGACCATCACAAGCCAAAGAATTATTTTTATATTCAAAATATGACTCTACTTGTGTTTTATAATGGATTCAATTTTATTTTTACTTGGGGATCGACCTACGTAATCCTAGAAGGTTTTCCTACTAGGACACCCAATAATAATTGATTGAATAGTTATTTCTATGGATTTCATAGTTGTCTAAAAATAGGTTCATATATGATGCTATATTGGTTGTGGTTGAAAAATTGATTAAGGTAGCTCATTTTATATCGGGTAATGTGGGTAATGTGCAAGATGATGCACCTGCTATTGCTCAAAAAATTTCTAGGGATGTACGATTACATGGTTTTCCTGAAACAACTATATCTAAAAAAGATTCCATATTCACGTTAAAATTATGGCAAGCCTTACATCGAGATTGGGAAACAAAGCTCAATATTAGAACTGCCTATCACCATGAAAATGATGGACAAACTAAAAGAGTCAATCAATTTTTAGAAGATATGTTAAGGATATATTGCATGGACCACCAAAGCAAGTGGGAGGAATACCTATTCTTGGTTGAGTTTGCTTACAATAACAACTATCATATGACTTTGGGAATAACACCATTTGAGGATCTATATGGACAAAGGTGTCATACACCTTCATCATGGGATAACCCGAAAGATCTAGTTATGATCTATCTGAACACTATGAAGAAAATGGAAAAGTAGTTAAAAGAAATTCGCAAAAGGCTCAAAGAAGCCTTAAATAGAAAAAATAGCTATGTAGATCTAAAATGAACTCGAAAATAATTCTCTATGGTAGAGAGAATATTCTTGCGAGTTAAACCATACAAAAGCTCAATTAAGTCCACTAAACTCAGCCTTAGATTTGTAGGACCGTTATGAAATTTTTGAAAAAATTAATCATGTCACTTATAAACTGGCATTACCACCCAATTTGTCAAAAATCTATGTTACTTTTCATGTCTCTCCTTCGCAAATATATGGCTGACCTTTCATATGTTTAGGTCATATGTTTGGAATGTGTCTCACTTGTATATTTCTAACCCGTAGTGCATTGAAGTCCGCCCTGTCCAAATTCTTGGACACAAAGCAAAGCAATTAAGAAAAATAAATGTAGATCAATACAAGGTCCAATGTGACCATTATTATGATAAAAATGCCACATGGGAAGATGTGGCTACCATGAAAAAATAGTTTCCATATTTATTTAAAAATTGGTAGATGACTGAATATTATATATATATATATACATATAAGTAGAAAGGTAATATGAAAAAATATGATGAGAGGTAAAATACTTACAGTTATAGAGCAAAATACCCTATTAACAATACACCTATAGAGCGAAATACCCTATGAACAATACACCTATAGAGTGAAATACCCTATGAACAATACACCTATTCAACGGTCTATATAGGTGCATTCATATAGATGAATATAGGGATTCGTGTTTTGTATACAAAAATAATTCTTTAAGTATTTATTTCTCTAAAATATATATAACAAAATAATAAATAAAAATATATTGAATAAAATATAATATAAAAATATAAAAAATAAAAAATATAGAAAATACTAAACTTAAAAAGAAATATGTAGAATAAAATAGCATTCTACTCCTACACTTGGTGGACAAGTTGGAAATACTGGATCCAAGACTTCTGCATGTTCCTCACATGTGTAAAACACAATTTTATCTCCTTCATCTATATAACCAACTGAGGAACCTAAAAGGTATTCTTTTGTATGTGGAAAAAATCTCTGAAAATATATTATAAGTGAAGGGAATTCCACTTTTTCACAGGTCATTTCGTGAAACAGTATTTTTTATGGAAACACGGTTGAAGTATGGATACTGTTATGCTTTTTATTAAATTTTAAATAATGTCTTCTAAATAAAAATTTAATATTGCATTTTGTTAAGCCATGAATTCCCCTATGTAAGCCATTGGACCATTTACTTCTGCTAAGATGAATATTATTATCTACTGTGGGAGGAAATATTACTCATAATAGAATGTGCTTTGACCATGTCCTTAAACATCCTCAATTTTGGATAGAATATTAAGAAAAGTGGTTATAGAATGTGCGTTGATCATGTCTTCTTTTAGAGTTATGAGTTATATGATGTATAAATATCGGATGTCATAATCAATAAACACCAAACTTTACTGAAGAGAATTATAATTCTGTGTTTATTTATATAAATTATTTGATGTATTTTGAAATTCCAGATTATAAGATGTTCAATGATATAAGTATATGGATGAAAGGATTTCACTTGGGTTGCTCTGGCGATTTGGCGGGAAAATTTTTGAGAAGGCGTCTGGTGTTGCTCGAGGGATTCTGGCCCAAAGATCTTGCCAGGGGCTTTGGGGGGTTGATTTTGAATTCATCTGAAGGTACATTCGTGGTCCCGGGAGGGCCCGATGGGGTCTCCTCCGGTTTCTCCTGCTGGGAGAAAGACTTCATATGTTGAGAAGTTGAAAGATAACCCCTCGCCTTCCACTGATGGAGCTCAGCGGAATGCTTTTCAAACGATACTCAAGAATGTTGGCAATGGCCCAAATGCTCACCGCGTTAATGGATGCCTCCCGCAATCCACTTCCAGGCCTAAGATTGTTATAGAACCAATGCTGGTCGAAGATACAATCGTCTACCGAGCTAATCACGACTTGATCTGCAAATTCATGGGCATCCGGCCCACACTGAATTTTTTGCATACCTAGGTTCGCCAGAACTGGGAGCCACACGGTGAGTACTCTTTATGGCCTATAAGCAATGGGTATTTCATCATTAGTTTCTCTTCTTTAGCAGATAGAAACAGAGCATTTGAATCAGAAAAGAGAAACCACGGACCAGCAGGGTTATTTGTCCAACCCTGGAGAGTGGGTTTCGACCCCCGCATCGAACCCACGGCTGTCCCGGTCTGGATTCGGCTGTACGCTCTCCCGATGGAGTTTTGGGGTGAGCAGGTGTTGGAACTAATAGGTAATTCCCTAGGCAGATTTTTGGGAGTCTCCAAAGATACCATAGAGGGAAATACAGTTGTCTTTGCCAGAATCTGTGTAGAGATGGACATTAGTCAGCCTCTACCAGCTGAGGCGGAACTTGAGCTAGCAGGAGTACCCTGGATCCAGCAGCTAGACTATGAGGCCCTACCTTTCAGGTGCCGAGTATGCCATAAGCATGGACATTTGGCAAGGTTTTGCCCAAACATCTTGAGCACAAAAACGGAGGTTCCGAGCGGAATGTCAAACCGCCCTAGAGAGGGTAAGTCCAGTCCTGTCAATGAACCTTCTAGCAATTCTCCAGGTCCTGATGCTCAACACAAACGAAAGAGAAACAAAAAGAAAAATGGCAAGGAGCGAGGTGCGGCTCAAGCCAAACAATCGGTATGAAATTTTTAAGTCATTAGTGGATCGGGAGGACCAAACTATGGAGGGAGTGGATGGGAATGGTGTGAATGACAACACTCCACCTCTTGTTTCTCCTTCCTTTACTCCTGTAGTAGAACGGTGGTCGTGCCAGTGAGAATCTGCGGTCGGAGAATCCGGGGGCATTGGTTATACACTCCCCAGCACAGCCGGCTATCAAAGATGTCACCATGGGAAATGCAGATAAAAACAGAGAAAGGCCTGCTTTAGGGATTACCCAGGTGGAAAAGAGATCTAGAAACAATAACTCTCAAGGAGCGGGAAGAAAATCCAATAAGGAACTACTAACAGCGCAAGGAGATAAGCTAATCAATGGAGGATTGGTGAGGACCATTGATTCTTCTTGCTCTCAAGGTTTTCAATGATTATTCAATCTTGGAATGTTAGGGGTTTAAACAGTAGAACCCATCAATCTGTTGTTCAAAGACTCTTAGAAAACCGTAAAACAGACTTTTTGCTTCTTCAGGAGACCAAAATGTCTTTAGATATTATGAGTAAAACTGCTACTAAAATCTGGCGGGGAGCTGGTCATATGGATGTGGCTGCCCAAGGAGCTTCAGGTGGAATTGTTACCCTTTGGAACCCTCTGGATTGGACTGCTTTAGAACATATAGCTTGGAGGGGTGTTCTTACTTCTCTCTTCAGAAATAACTTCACTTCTGAGCATGTCCTAATCACCAACTTTTACGGGGCCCAAGACCTAGATGGCCAGAGGCTCCAATGGGAAGTTGTTCACAACATGAGGGCATACAGGGAGTGTTATGACTGGATTATTGCAGGGGATTTTAATGCAAAATTATATGTTCGTGACCGGGGAAGGTGGCACCCCTGTTTTGGATCCGGGGGACCGGCTTCGATTGCCCAAGTTCGGGCCTTTCATTTAGTGGACGTTCAAGGCCCTGGTGTTTTTTTTCTTGGACAAATAAGAGAAAGGAGCCACATAGCAGGAAGGTCAAGTTAGATCGCTTTTTGGTCTCGGAGGAGGCTTTTGTTAAATGGACTTTTAAGTTCCAGATTTTGGAGGGCCCTATTTCGGATCATTTTCCCATTTTGCTAGAGGGAGGGACTTCGAGAGGGCAGCACCATAGGCCTTTTAAATTTGAGAATTTTTGGTTACAAAAGGAGGACCTTCGACAGAAAATTACTCAATGGTGGACAGAAGGCCGTCCACCTTTTGGGACAGCAATGTTCAAATTTCATAAACAACTTCAATTTGTCAAAATTCAATTGAAACAGTGGAGGAAAGAAAACAAGTCGGATTTCCAGTCCCAAAGGGCCCCCTTGGTGGCTAGATGGGAGGAGGTTCAGAAACTTTTTAGGGAAGGATCAATTATTGAGCAACTCAAATTTGAAGATGATGAACTGCGTAAAGCGGTTGAGGACATTGACAACCAAGAGGAGATATCTTTGGAAGCCAGAGGGCTAGAAATACTTGGTTATTAGAGGGGGACAGAAATACCAAATTTTTTCATCGGTCAGCTTGTGCTAGGAGACAGATGAACAATATGGAAGCTCTTAAAGATGAACATGGAAATGTCTTCGATACTCTTCCTGGTATGCATTCCCATGCAATCGATTACTTTTCTAAACTTTTTAAGGAAAGTATGGAGCAAGATGTTGAGGCTCAGAACGAAGTTCTTAATGTTATTCCTTCTATTATCTCTGAAGAAGACAATCAGGCCCTGCTTAGACCCATTGAAAGGGATGAATTGAGAAATGTGGTCTTTGGTATGAGTACTGGAAAATCTCCTGGTCCAGATGGCTTTCCTATTGAATTTTTTTAGGCTTTCTGGGACACCTTGGGGGAGGATGTTTTGGCTGTTACTGAGGAATCCAGATCCAATCGAAGAATGCTCAGGGCGATCAATCACACCTTCATAGCTTTAATTCCAAAAGGGGAAGCGGGGACTCATATCTCTGATTTCAGGCCTATTGCTTTATGCAATGTGATTTACAAAATCATCACTAAGATAATGGCTGAGAGGCTTAAACCCCTACTTCATAACATCATTTCTCCTGAACAAGGGGGCTTTGTTGAGGGAAGACAAATCTTGGATGGGGTGGTTTTGGCCCAGGAGGCCATCCATTCAATGCAAACTTCGGGCAACAAAGGAATGTTCATTAAACTGGATATGTCCAAGGCTTATGACCGGGTGGAGTGGTGCTTCTTGTCGAAAATGATGGCTGCCTTTGGCTTTTCTCAGGAATGGATTGATTGGGTTATGAGTTGTGTTTCTACTCCCTCTTATTCTGTTCTCATCAAGGGCCTTCCCTCGCATCCTTTCGGTGCCACTCGTGGTCTTCGCCAGGGAGACCCTTGTTCTCCCTATCTCTTCCTTCTCTTGGCTGAAGGTTTGGGCGGACTGTTTACGAGGAGAAGGCAACAAGGTGCTGCTATCCGGTATCAAGGTTGGGGAGGAAACTTCTGACTCACTTGCAATTTGTGGACGATCTCGGCCTTGGTTGGTGTGGCCACTCTTCGGGAAGCTAGAGGAATCGGAGATACTACGAATATCTACCTAAGGGCTTCAAATCGGGTTCTAAATGACGGGAAGTCCAAAGTGGTCTTTTTCAATCTTGACCAACGGCTACAGGAGCGTGTTATTGAGATCCTGGGCTTCACAAGGACTTCTCTTCCAATTGTTTACCTGGGCGTTCCCCTTCATTTCAAAAAGTTAAAAATTGACATCTGGAAGAATACATTGGCAGGCATCAAAGACAGAATGAATCATTGGGCTCATAAATGGTTAAGCTACGGGGGTAGATTAACCTTCCTGCAGTCAGTTATACAGGCTTTGCCGATCTATAAATTCTCAATACTGGCTGCCCCTCATACCATCTGGAAAGAGCTGGACAAAATGGCTAGAAGATTTTTATGGGAAGGCGCAAAAGGGAAGAAAATATGGGCTTTGGTTGGGTGGGACAAAGTTACCCAGCCTAAGGACAAAGGAGGGCTGGGCATGAGAAGTTCTAAGCTTAATAACGAGCCTTGGCTGGAAAACTGTATTGGAGGTGGATTTCTCAGCCAACCTCCCTCTTCATGAGAATTCTTTCCGAGTAAATATTTGGGGCATGTTCATCCCAATGAGGTGGGTCGCTTTCCCTTGGAAGGTCCTTGGATCCTTAGTGTGGCGAGACTCTCAAGCTTGGGTCCCAGTTATCAAAGATCAATTATTATGGAAAGTGGGGAGAGGAGACAAGGCTCGTTTACGGACGACTCTTGGGACCAACATCCGCCCATTATTGTCATGTTCCCTGAGCTACAACCAATCATGACCGCCTTAGAAGCCCAGGGCTGGATCCATATTGATAATTATCTACACACCAGTCAATTGGGGGGGTATAAATTTAAAAAGTTTAAGCGGTGGGAGGAGTGGCCAATTACTGTCTCTCCGGAGTTGGCGCCCATCCTGCATAAAATCTTGTCAGAAAGGTTCCTCACGGGGAGGGATGAGGAAGATGAATTAGCCTGGGGCTATGGAAGCCTTGGGGTCTACTCAGTTAAGGCTGGATATGAAGAGATCCTCCCTGAGCCTCCCCCACACTCTTTTCCGGTTCAGCATTGGAGAAGGATTTGGCATTCAAAGGGCTGGCCGAAAGTGAATTTCTTTGCTTGGCAACTTATGCATAATGGACTTCTCACCTTTGACAATCTCAGACGTAGGGGTTTCAATGGCCCCTCTCAATGTGCTTTATGCCTCCAACATGAGGAAGCTGAGATCACTTGTTTTTTGAGTGCCCTTTTACTCATCGGTTTGGGAGCGCTGGTTCTCTCAATTTAAACTCCGAGGCTAATGGTGTTTTCAATCGTACCAATATTTGGGAAAAATGGAAAAGGGGCGAGGTTCAAATCCATAGCTCTCCGAACTGGCTGGCAGTTAGGCTTTCTCTTCATTTGGTGGCAAGTTTGGTTGGAGAGAAACGCCCGGATCTTTAGAGACACTTTCTCCTCGATTGACGGCGTTTGGCAGGTCATCTGGAGCAAAGTCACAGAAACTATTGCTATTTATGTTGATGAAGAGAATCAGGCAGCTCTTGGGCATCTTGAAGAGGGGGTTGAGGGACATGAGGGGCAAGGCAGAGCATCTTTGGAAACCTCCCCGGTTGGCTGGATAAAGATCCAATGCGATGGGGCTGCAAAAGGCAACCCGGGCGGCGCGAGGAATTGGTGTTGTCCGTCGGGATCACTCGAGTGCGGTTCTTTCTTGGGAATTGCGGGGATTGGGCGAGCCACGAACAATGAAGCTGAAGCCTTTGCCATTAAGTCAGCGTCTATACGGGTCGTTAAGCAGGGTTACCGGAGGATAATTCTTGAATCAGATTCTCAAGTCCTGATCGGCGCTCTTGATTGCTTGCAGAATTTCTCATTAAAAGCTTGGAGACTACGGATTTTGATATCCCAAATCAAGGAGTTATGGAGGGAGTTAGATGATGTTATCCCTGTGTATGTGAGTAGAAATTTGAACACGGTAGCTGACTTCCTTGCGAAGATGGGTTCTGAGAAAGAGGTAGGTGTTCAGTTGCACAGTGATATGCCTATGATAGATGAAGAGATTCGGAGTGGTCTGGAACGATCCCTGCATCCATGAGCTCAAAAATGGCTAAGGTTAGTTTTTGTCGCGATATCGCGACATATTGCGCCGTCGCGACCTTGTTTGGAAAGCTGTCGCGATTTCGCGACATGCTGCTCTGTCGCGACCTTTCCTGGACAATTGTCGCGATTTCGCTACCTATTTTGTTGCCGCGGCCTTGGGAGGAAAATTGTCGCGATTTCGTGACTTGTTGCGTCGTCGCGGTCTTTGATGAGAAGGTGTCGCGATTTCGCGACCTTTTTTGTTGGTTCTGCTGCTGGAGGAAAGTCGTCGCGATTTCGCGACGCTTTGAGAAAAATTGCGTGAAGGGGAAAAACCGTCGCGATATCGCGACATTTTTTGTGAAAAGCTACTCAAAGGAAAATTTGTCGCGATTTCGTGCCATTTTTGAGGAAAGGACGCAAAGGGGCAAACCTGTAGCGATTTCGCGAAAATTATGGAGAACAAACTTCATGAAGGATAAACGTCGCGATTTCGCGACTAGTTTGAGAAAAGGGCACCACGGGGAGAACATGTCGCGATTTCGCGACCTTTTTTGTCGGTTCCGCTGCTGGAGGAAAGTCGTCGCGATTTCGCGACGCTTTGAGCAAAATTGCGTTAAGGGGAAAAACCGTCGCGATATCGCGACATTTTTTGTGAAAAGCTTCTCAAAGGATAATTTGTCGCGATTTCGCGTCATTTTTGAGGAAAGGAAGCAAAGGGGCAAACTTGTAGCGATTTCGCGACAGTTTTGGAGAACAAACTGCATGAAGGATAAACGTCGCGATTTCGCGACTAGTTTAAGAAAAGGGCACCATGGGGGAGAACATGTCGCGATTTCGCGACACTTTTGCGGAAGGGGCGCCCAATGGAATTCTTGTCGCGATTTCGCGACACTTTCACCAAGCGGGGCTTTAAGGAAAAGCCGTCGCGATATCGCGACACTTTCTCAAGGTTGCTGTCTAAGGGAGAACTCGTCGCGATTTCGCGACAATTTTGGTGAGCAGGTGCCTTCTGGCTTTCTCGTCGCGATTTCGCGACGTTTTTGGCGTTTGGGTGCTTTGGAGCTGTCTTTGTCGCGATTTCGCGACATTTTTTGAGTTGTGTGGCCTCGGCGCAGTTTTGTCGCGATGTCGCGACATGTCGCGATTTCGCGACATGTCGCGTTTCGCGACCGGTTGTCGTGGCGCGGCGGTTGTTAGGTTTGGTGTCGCGATTTCGCGACTTGTCACGTTTCGCGACTTGTCGCGTTTTCGCGCCCTTTGTTCTTCTGGTCTCTTTGCTCTTGGTTGGGATGCCCATTCTCCCTCTTGTAACTGTAATTTGTTTTAATGCAAGCTTTTTTCAATTTTTTCAAAAAAAAATGATATAAGTATATGATTAGGTATTCTGTGTTTATTTATATAAATTATTTGATGTATTTTGAAATTCCATATTATAAGATGTTCAATAATATAAGTATATGATATAGGTATTCGTATATTAAATAAATGTTTGATAGATCCAATATTGTAAAGTAGATTGATCCAAAGCTAATTTCGTATATATTCTTGAAATAGAAGCTATTGTATTTTTGTTTTCGCTTGTAATATATTTTAAAATCTTTAGAAAATAAACCCTAGACAGATATATACCTAGCAGTGGTAATGTTTAGTCATTTCATGTCGTAGTAGCATGGGAAAAAATGTATCTTTGTGCCACATAATTAGAGGTGGTGAACCCATGAAGAGGTTTGGTTTTGTGCCACATAATTAGAGGTGAACCCATGAAGAGGTTTGGTTTTTGTAGAAGGTATTTGAGTTTGAAATAAAAATATAAACGTGTTTTGTATTGTAAAAGAAATTGTGTCCAGTTTTTGGAATAAGCTTTTAAAAAGATTTAGAATGTCAAAGTTGTCTTGGGATGTCTATTTTTGGAACCTCATGTAAGCATTATAAGGTAATGTCCAAGTTGAATCAATGCTTGAAAAATTAGGGGTGGCCTCTACAAGGCAGTATATTTGCAGGAAGAAAACAACTACAAACCATCTAAACCTCATGATAAGTTTTCAAAACATCCAATAGTATATCCTATATCATTTTTGAAGCTAAAATAATTGTTCAATCAATCATGAATGGGTGTTATGTTGATCTCGAGTTGGGAAATGACCTGATGAGGACAAGGTCGAGAAGGGACTTAATGAGAACAAAGAATTTATGATCAAATATGATTTATAATTTAAGAATAGATTGGTCATTCCTGATAAAGACAAGTTAAGATATACTATTCTAAAGAAGGCACATTGCACTCCATGCACCCAGGTGGAAAAAAATATGTGTGAATCTGAGAAAGATGTGTGAATCTGAGAAAGGTATTTTACTGATTGGGTATGACATACGACATAAAATATCAAAAGATTAAAACTAAGCATTTACACAAGTTATTGCCTATGGATTTTGGCTATGATTTATTATGAATTACTGATTGGATATGAATTAGGACATAAAATATCAAAAGGTTAAAACTAAACATTTACATTCATAAAATATGAATTACTGATTGGATATGAATTAGGAAATAAAATATCACAAGGTTAAAACTAAACATTTACATTCATCTAGAATATTGTACCTTCATAGTTTAACATTTACATTCATCTAGAATATTGTACCTTCATAGATGGCAAGTTATTGCCTATGGATTTATTATGAAGGTGGTAAATATATTTGAACGTAAAAATATATAGGATGATACACCTGTTTATCATAGATGGCAAGTTATTGCCTATGGATTTATTATGAAGGTGGTAAATATATTTGAACCTAAAAATATATAGGATGATACACCTGTTTAGTTGCGTGAGTCTATTATTTCTGCCAGAGATATCAGAGTTAGATAAATAGTCGATATTTGAACGTAAAAATATATAGGATGATACACCTGTTTATCATAGATGGCAAGTTATTGCCTATGGATTTATTATGAAGGTGGTAAATATATTTGAAACTAAAAATATATAGGATGATACACCTGTTTAATTGCGTGAGTCTATTATATCTGCCAGATATATCAGAGTTAGATAAATAGTCAATCGAGGAGGATTGACCCAACATTTTGAAGATATAAGTCATCATGTGGACATTCGAAAGAATTAGGAAATATGAAGATGGAATAATAGATTGAAATAGTTGAACTAGATGCACTTTAAAGATCATCGAGCAAAATTCTCTAGAGAAGGCAGAGATTTCATAAGGGTGAAATTCAAAAAAAGATAAGGAAATGAACCACCATGGGAATTCTCTAGGGAAGAGAGATATTTCGCAAGGATGGAACTCAATTTTTTTTTAAATAAGAACACACTACAGAATACTATTAGCCACCATGCTTTCTAGGAATGGATTTAAATAGGAAAACAATATCATGGAACAATTCGAATGATCAAATAGTGACTATTAGCCACCATGCTTTCTAGGAATGGATTTAAATAGGAAAACAATATCGTGGAACAATCTGAATGATCAGATAGTGATCGATGTGGACACTATCAATAAGACAAAGGAACAACTAAGATGAATACGACAAAAGAGCTATGCAAATCTTAAAAGGGCTATGCAAATCTTGAAAGGCCCCTAAGAAAATTCTTTGTGGGAGACAAAGTCTTCTTAACGATGAAACCTACCAAAATTTCTACTAAGTTGAAATTCCTCCACCTTGGAGGGAATCATCTTATCATGATATTGAGATCCAAAACTTAGAAAAATTTACAAAGCAATATTTCAACAAGTGTCTTGTAAAAAAAATTGATAATATAAATAAACAAGAAAGAAAGAGAAACAAATTCATTTGAATATATATATATATATTGAATAAGTACACATATTTGTAAATTAGTGTATATTTTGCTTATTGCTTATATTTTGCTTATTTCTTGAAATTGACACAATAAATGTTTATTTCTAATGGGAAAATGTAACAACCCTACTAGTACAGCTATTAATTACAGATGAATTAATAAGCTATACAATAGGCTATACTTGCTTTGGCTATACTTGCTTTTGCTCCTAGAATATGGTAATACTGATGGTTTTTGTGACAGAAAAATCAAGTACCCTCCTTTAAGCGAATAGATAAAATATCAGCTACAAGAGATAAAGAGGGATATGATGAAGGTGTGAAAAACACCATGACTCGTAAGTACATGGAAGGTCGTGTAGTTGCATCCATATAGGTACATTTTAAATGTTTGGAAGGTCATGTAGTTGCATCCATATAGGTACATTTTAAATGTTTGACTTCAATCATATGTGTGCCTTGTTTGCTGGTTTGCATACCATATATGTTTTATTTTACTTTATTTTTTTTTTAAACATGATTATGATTATTTTAATTTAAATACAAATACTCTATTGTTTTAAATATTTTCATCGACTTAATATGTCGTAAAATTTTTGGCCACCACTTGACGGAAAATTAGGATTGATGTTTACATAAAAAATATAGTTGTCCATTGTATCTCAGACATGCCATCTATATAACGAGAAATGAAGACTTGAATTAGTCATGATGAATGGGTTATGCTTGATACATTGTTTGCAAGTAGAGTAGAGAGTTTGAAAGCGATTCGACGAAGTATTTTTAGGTCAGATTCCTAAAATTTCTTGCTTGTGTATGTTTTATTTAAATATACTATGCTTATATGAATAGGTTATGCTTGATACATGAGAGTTTCAAAGTGATTTGATGAAGTAACTTTAGGTCGAATTCCTTAAAATTGCTTACTTGTGTATGTTTTGATTAAATATACTATGCTTGTGTATGTTTTGATTAAATATACTATGCTTGTGTATGTTTTGATTAAATATACTATGCTTGTGTGCTTCTGGAATGTTTGTTGATTAGTGTTGATATAAAATGAGAATTAAACATCTCATGCCTCCGGAATGCTAGTTGTTTTATACATTGAAATTTTCAAATATGAAAATTTGGTTGTTTTATATTGTTTTAGATTGAAATTTTATTTACTAAATTAAGCAATGGTTGATTATAACATAACCGAGTATGGTTGAAATCATTTGTTCATAATTAGTTATCAAATTGCCTAAAAAATGCATTTTCTAGAGCTAGTAGACAACGAGTGTACCATGTATACTAGATCAAATTGCAACCATTCAATTGTGTCCGATGTGACTGGATTGTAACTATTTTATTTTCTAAACATTTGTTAACCCTAAAGGTTATCATATTGATATATATATGTTTTAAAACAGTACAAGAAAGGATTACTGGCTATTCTTTCTTTGGTTGAGTATTTGCATCTTTTTCTAAATGATTTGGTTGCAAAGGGATGGATTGAATGTTGCTACATAGTAGCATAATTGCATGTTTAGTAGTAGTATCAATTAATTTTAGTAGTAGTATCTATTCATTCCTGAGTCATTCTGATCCCACAAGAACATTGTCTGAGATGTTGGAGGTCGAGCAATGTTGCGATAAATGCAAATTACTGATGCATCACTACTAAGAAGCTTGAGATGCGTTCTTTCAGCAAAAATAAAGCTTCAAATTACACCAAGTTTGAAGTTGATTACGCATCCAACGTGTGCTAACATAATGTGAACAAATCATATTTTATGACCTAAGCTTGACATTTATTGCAAAAGTCATCTCTTTGTTGCAATTCTTTAACTTGGCCAATTAGATCATACTGATATTATGAAATAGCGGCTATATGCCCTCTTCTAGTCAAGGCGTCCACTATCTTATTTTCCCTCCTCTTAATATATTCTATTATATTCTATGAATCTTAATATATTCTATTATATTCTATGAATCTTAATATATTCTATTATATTCTATGCCAAAAATTTTGAATTTTGGCCTATATTCTATTATATTCTATGCCAAAGTCATATTCTACCAAAAATTTTGGCATTTAGTAGAGATTGTGTAAAGATATACACAAGACTTTGATAATCAGTCTTAAGTTCAAAGGGTTTCCCAATCAAATAATGGCTCCATATCATGAGAGCATGTACTAATTCCACCAATTCTAAATAATTCCTCCATATCATGAGAGGATGTACTACTTCCACCAATTCTAAATCAATAATTCCTCCATATCATGAAAGGATGTACTACTTCCACCAATTCTAAATCATGTGTAGCATATTTTACCTCGTGCTTCTTCAAATTCTGAGACTTATATGCTATAATTGCTTCATCTTGAGTAAAGATTCCTCCCAACCCTTCGATAGAAGCATCAGTACAAATTGTGAATTTCGACAGAAGCATCAATACAAATTGTGAATTTCTTACAGGAATATGAAATTTTAAGAATTAGGGTGCTTTGTTAATTTCACCCTTCACATTGACCAGTCCATTTTTCAAAGTTTTGAAGGCCTCTTCACATTGACCAGTCCATTTTTCCCTTTCTTGGGAAGGCCTCTTCACATTGACCAGTCCATTTTTCCCTTTCTTGGGAAAGCCTCTTCACATTGACTAGTCCATTTTTCAAAGTTTTGAAGGCCTCTTCACATTGACCGGTCCATTTTTCCCTTTCTTGGGAAGGCCTCTTCACATTGACCAGTCCATTTTTCCCTCTTCACATTGAGGAGTCCATTTTTCCCTCTCTTGGGATTTTCCGGATAGGCAATCTGTGAAAACCCTTTTACAAAAAGTCTATAATAACCTACCATACCCATAAAACATCGCACCTCGATGACATTCGTGGTTGCAAGACAATCTATAATGGCTTCATTTTTTGGGTCTACGTGAAAAACATACACATGGTAGCTTAGCACGACACAACTTTATAAAGGTACAATATTAAAACACATAGGATCACGAAATTTAAGCTAGAAAAAAAAATCCTACGATGCTCGGTACTAAGGCCTGGAACCTCTTTACCAAATAACGGAAATTCGCTAAAGGAGGAGAGGTGGCTGAGAGAATCCAGTCTCCTCCACGTGAAGCATCCACCTTCAGGATGGGGTCACACATGAACCTTGCAGCCTGCAGAGACAATGCGAGATCGGGCGATTTCCGTTAAAAGAGGTTTCGATAGAGAGGAGCCATGACAGTAAAGAAGAACAAGAAAAGTGGAGCATTGTTGGTATTATAGAAGGAAAATAAGAGAAGAGAAGAGTGAGAAGAGTTAAAAAGAATCTAGGTGGCAATCTTAAAACATGGATAAAAATGGACGCCACTTGGATCATCGATGATGTGACCTGGGTTCAATCCAGGGTGGATGTGTATAAGAAGTATTACTCATAAAAAAGCATAGGAAATTATTGAACACATATGAGTAATAGTTGACAATCTTAAAAATATATAAGTAGTAAGTAGCAGGCATGAAAGTTAAAGTAGAAAAAAAAATATCCTACCAATGCAAAGGAGCATTGTTGGAAGGAAAATAGTTAAAAAAAATCCCATGAAGGAAAATAGTTTTAAAAAATCCCATTAAAGTAGAAAAAAAAATATCCTACCAATGCAAAGGAGCATTGTTGGAAGGAAAATAGTTTTAAAAAATCCCATGAAGGAAAATAGTTTAAAAAAATCCCATGAAGGAAAATAAAAGTGGAGCATTGTTGAAAAGTGGAGCATTGTTGGTATTATAGAAGGAAAATAAGAGAAGAGTGAGAAGAGTTAAAAAGAATCTAGGTGGCAATCTTAAAACATGGATAAAAATGGATGCCACTTGGATCATCGGTGATGTGACTTGGGTTCAATCCCCGGTTGGATGTTTATAAGAAGTATTACTCATAAAAAAGCATAGGAAAATAAAAGTTAAAAAATTATTGAACACATATGAGTAATAGTTGAAAAACTTCTTAAAAATATATAAGTAGTAAGTAGGAGGCATGAAAGTTAAAGTAGAAAAAAAAAATCCCATGGAAGGCTGCAATTGTTATAAGACCACTTGAAGGCTATAAAGAGGGAAAATCCCATTAGCAAAAATTCCTTACATGAGTTGCTAAGGAGTTTTGGACTGCTATAATCTTTTGCTAGTGTTGTTAGAAGAGGAGGGGTTTGTGGTTTGAAAATATCATTACAAAAAAAAGAATTCACTGTAAAGAGTTTTGGACTGCTATAATATTTTGCTATAGTGTTGTTAGAAGAGGAGGGTTTGTGGTTTGATGGCAGCATTGTGGGAGGTGAGCAGCTGTAAAGAGTTTTGGACTGCTATAATATTTTGGTATAGTGTTGTTAAAAGAGGAGGGTTTGTGGTTTGATGGTAGCATTGTGGGAGGTGAAGAAGTGAAGAAGTAGCTAACCAATAGCTACACCAATGGAGGTGTAGAGGAACTACAAAAGACTACAGTTATTTGAGCATAATGTAAAAGAATTTGTTGTAGTATTTACAAGAAAATATTTGAGTTCGGTTAAAAAGGAGAAAAACACACTAAGAACATAAAAGGACACGTGCTAGCTTGCAAAGGTGCTGGGTGAAAAAGGTGAAAACACACGAATAACATTAAATAATGTGTACTAGATTACAAAGGTACTGAGTGAAAAAGTTGAAAAAGGAGAAAAACACATGAATAACATAAAAAGACACGTGCTAGCTTAAAAAGGTACTGGGATAACACATGCTAGATTCTCCCATGCTAGATTACAAAGGTACTGAGTGAAGGAGAAAAGCACATGAAGAATAGATTACAAAGGTACTGAGTGAAGGAGAAAAGCACATGAAGAATATAAAAAAACATGTTCTAGCTTACAAAGGTAGAAAGATACAAGGTATAGCAAGGAGGAAGCACACGTGCTAGCTTACAAAGGTACTGGGAGAAAAGTAGACGAAGAACATAAAAGAACATGTGCTAGCTTACAAAGGTAGCACATGAAGAATATAGAAAGACACACGCTAGCTTACGAAGGTATTGGAAGAAAAACACACGAATAACATAAAAAAACACGTGCTAGATTACAAAGATGCTATATTACAAAGGTACTGAAATGAGAAAAGCACATGAAGAATATAAAAATACACATGCTAGCTTACAAAGTTACAAAGATACAACATGGTATAGCAAGGAGAAAGCTAACCGAAAAAAAGTAGATGGTAGGCATGAAAATTTAGATTATGTATTTTCCTGAAAGAATTCAGGATGTCTTTAAAAGCCCATAAAAAGATCATGGGATTTAGAAGCCCATGAAAATATCACGGGACACAAGAATTATGTATTATGTATTTCACTATTTAATTTTAAATTATGTATTTCACTAGTTCAATAATCTCTAGGACACATGAATTATGTCTTTTAAATTATTTATTTTAATTTTAAATAATGTATTTCACTCGTTCAATAATGTCTTCGATTGAAGAGCAAGAATTATGTCTTATGTATTTCACTAGTTCAATAATCTCTAGGAGACATGAATTATGTCTTTTAAATTATTTATTTTAATTTTAAATAATGTATTTCACTCGTTCAATAATGTCTTCGATTGCGAGCAAGAATTATGTCTTTTGTATTTTAATTTTAAATTATGTATTTCACTAGTTCAATAATCTCTAGGAGACATGAATTATATCTTTTAAATTATTTATTTTAATTGTATTTTAATTTTAAATTATGTATTTCACTAGTTCAATAATCTCTAGGAAATATGTCTTTTAAATTATTTATTTTAATTTTAAATAATGTATATTATGTCTTTTAAATAATGTAATAATGTATTTCACTCGTTCAATAATGTCTTTGATTGCGAGCTAGACTGTAGAAACCTATAAAGTATAAAGTATGTAAATGTATAAATCAATCTATGTATTCTCTCTATATATATAATATCTACCAGCATGTTTTTACACCTTAGCTACACCAAGAATGTCCCTAGCCAATGGTATGGTATTAAGATCTATTCCCCTAATATTTTGGGATTTGCACCACAATATTAGCGTGACATAAAAATAACAACAATATTAGCGTGACATAAAAATAACAAAGGTTTTGACTTTGAACTTAGATGTTAAAACTATGGGTTAAAAATGAACTCTTACAACCAAAGGGTGCATGTTTTGATTTTATTCCTCATTTTATTATGAAAGTAGATTGTTTGGAATTTAGAAGGTAAATTCACGATCCAGAAAAAACTAGAAAAGATACGCTAAAATATGCATTTCGAAGGTATATGAAGCCAAAATTAACAATGCTTTTTTATGGTACCAAGCCAAAATCAATTACCTTTGCTAACATCTTTCCAGCATTCTCACAACTTGGTTTGGAGGTATATAAAGCAAAACTTAACAATGATTTTTGATTGTACAAAGCCAAAATCAGAAGCCAAACTTAACAATGCTTTGTGATTGTACAAAGCCAAAATCAGAAGCCAAACTTAACAATGCTTTGTGATTGTACAAAGCCAAAATCAATAACCTTTTCTAAAATCTTTCCAGATTCTCACAAATTCTCACAACTTGTGCCATTGTGGTTTGGAACAAGGTAAAACTTAAGAAAGACTAAATCAACCCACAACATTCTCACAACTTGTGCCATTGGGATAACCTTTTCTAAAATCTTTCCAGATTCTCACAAATTCTCACAACTTGTGCCATTGTGGTTTGGAACAAGGTAAAACTTAAGAAAGACTAAATCAACCCACAACATTCTCACAACTTGTGCCATTGGGATTTGGAACAAGGTTTAACTTAAAAAAGACTCAATCAACCCAAAATCCCACAAGCCTAGATAAATAAAAGAAGTTGGTTATAAAAACAAGTTGTCTTCAACAACACCTAAGGATAAGAAGGATAAAAAGGGAGAAAAAGATTATTCTATTTTTTTTAGAAAGAAGTTAGAAAAAAGAGCATGCTTGAAAAATAATATAAAGGAATTCTCATTTCCATGAGGGAGTATTTCCATGGGACTCCCTCGTAGATATCCCTCTTCTGTTGATTTAATATATCCACATCCACATCAATATAAGAATCATATTTCAAAAAATTTATGAAGAGGTCAATGTTTGATTTTTTCTTTTCTCAAAGTCATAACTATTTGATTTTCTCTATTTTCATAGTGAGATCTATTTTCATAGTGAGATCTCAGTGACATGTCTGATTCCCTATATTCTTGGCAATGAATAGACCGAGAAAAGCCAATTACTGAGATAATGTATCTCTAAAATAAGGTCAAAATTTAATTTTTTCTATTCTCAAGGTGTGAACATCATAGTTGTTTACTTTTCTCTAATTTCAAAATGCGATCTCAGTGTCACTACACAGGTGTGAACATCATAGATATTTGCTATTCTCTATTTTCAAAGTGAGATCTCAGTGTGACTACATAATTATGTGTTCTTTTCTCTATTTTCAAAGTGAGATCTCAGTGTCACTATGCAGTTATGTGTCATTTTCTCTATTTTCAAAGTCAAATCTCAGTGTCACCATAGTAGTTAGACAGTATTTTCAAAGTGAGATCTCAGTATCACCATAGTAGTCAGACTTTTTTGGACTCTCGAGTACTCGGCCAAGTCCGAGTCCGAGTGGGCTCTGGCGCGTTGAGCCCTCTAACTCCTTTTTTTTGGACTCGGCTGAGTCCAACCGAGTCCTGGGCCGAATCTAAGTCTAACATGGTTTTCCCAGTCCCGACATCGAGACCCGGCTAGCCCAAAAAATGAAAGTTCAAAAAAAATAAAAATTATGTCTAGGGCGGTTAAGAGTTGATGATGCTCCACGACTTATGCATCCACGTTGGCTAGTGTGCGATCACAAACAAGATGTTGAAATATTTGTTTATCATATTAATGAGAGAATGTGCAATTTTTCTTCTCAAACCTACAGAATGCTTATCCCTCAATTATAATTTATTTTAATACAAATATACCTTTCGCTAATGGATACATCATCCACGTACTTTTTGGGAATGGGAACCGCTTCAGAATGCATGTATGCATGTCCTATGGGGTGTGGTGATTCGAGCAAAGAATTGCATGATTTTTAGAGGCATTCGATCAAGGAAGGCTTGAGGTCGCTAGTGCTGATACCTCTTCTAGAAAGTTCATCACACAATTCTTGCACCTTCATTTTCTCCATTGTTTTCTCCTTAAATGCACCCTCTCATCACTACCATTGTTACCATTGCAGCCAATACACACCACCACGCCACAATGGAAAAAAAAATGATAATTTATTTCTTTTTGAAACCCTTGCTACGCACGAAGCTCCTCTAGAATAATGAATGTCGCTTCTACTTGAATTCCCTATTCTTGGAAATTATGTGTCTGATTCTCTATATTATTGGGAATGAATAGAGGGAGAGAAGCCAATTCCCTATATTCTTGGAAATTACTAGACTAAAATAAGGTCAAAGTTTGAACATCATAGTTGTTTGCTTTTCTCTATTTTCAAAATGCGATCTCAGTGTCCCTACATAGGTGTGAACATCATAGCTGTTTTTTATTCTCTATTTTCAAAGTGAGATCTCAGTGTCGCTATGCAGTTATGTGTCCTTTTATCTATTTTCAAAGTGATATCTCAATGTCACTACGTAGTTATGTATCCTTTTCTTTATTTTCAAAGTAAGATCTCAAAGTCACCATAGTAGTCAGACTCTATTTTTGAAGTGATATCTTAGTGTCACCATAGTTGTCAGACTCTTTTGGACTCCCGAGTACTAGGCCAAGTCTAAGTCCGAGTGGATTTAGACGAAAATAGATAAAAGGACACATAACTGCATAGTGACACTGAGATCTCACTTTGGAAATAGAGAAAAGGATATCTCAATGTCACTACGTAGTTATGTATCCTTTTCTCTATTTTCAAAGTAAGATCTCAAAGTCACCATAGTAGTCAGACTCTATTTTTGAAGTGATATCTTAGTGTCACCATAGTAGTCAGACTCTTTTGGACTCTCGAGTACTAGGCTAAGTCCAAGTCCAAGTGGATTCAACTGCGTCGAGCCTACTCCGAATCTTCTTTTTCTGGACTTAACTGAGTCCAGGGCCGAGTCCAACAGAGTCCTAGGCCGATTCCAACAGAGACCTAGGCCGAGTCTAAGTCCGACATGAACTCCCAATCCCGACGTCAGGACTGGGCTAGCTCAAAAAAAATGAAAATTTAAAAAAAAAAAAATTATGCTGATGATGCTTCACGACTTAAGCATCATCCAATGCGAAATGTGAAGCATCATCCAATGCGAAATTACAAACAATACGCTAAAATATTTGTTTATTATATTAATGAGAGAATGTGCAACGGACCTTTGCTTCTGAATTTATTATATTAATGAGAGAATGTGCAACTTTGCTTCTGAAACCTTCAGAATGCTTATCCCTCAATTATAATTTATTTTTAATACAAATATATATCTTTTGATAATGGATACATCTCGAACAATACATTGAAATATTTGTTTATTATATTAATGAGAGAATGTGCAATTTTTCTTCTCAAACCTTCAGAATGCTTATCCCTCAATTATAATTTATTTTTAATACAAATATATCTTTCGCTAATGGATACATCATCCACGTCTTATTTGAGAATGAGAACCACTTCAGAATGCACGCATGTCATGTGGGGTGTGACAATTTGGATGAAGAATGACATGATTTTTGGAAGTGTTCGATCAAGAAAGGCTTGAGGCCGCCAATGCTGAGACCTTGTCACACAGTTCTTGCACCTATATTTTCTTCCATTATTTTCTCTCCTTCAATACACCCTCTCGTCACACCCTCTCGTCACTGCCACCGTCGCCATTACAACCAATACACACCACCACACTGCAATGAAAAAATAAAATAAAAAAATGATAATTTATTTTGCTATGGAACCCTTGCCCTCTACAAAATAATGAATGAAGCTCCCCAAAATAATGAATGTTGCCTCTACCTTCAATTTTGGTATTCTCTCATTAATATAATAAACAAATATTTTAGCGTATTGTTTGTAATTTCGCATTGGATGATGCTTAAGTCGTGAATGTGCAACGGACCTTTGCTTCTGAATTTATTATATTAATGAAAGAATGTGCAACTTTGCTTCTGAAACCTTCAAAATGCTTATCCCTCAATTATAATTTATTTTTAATACAAATTGTTTATTATATTAATGAGGATGTGCACTTTCTTGCCTTGAGAATGCTTATCCCTCAATTATTTTATTTTTATAAATATATATCTTTTGATAATGGATACATCTCGAACAATACATTGAAATATTTGTTTATTATATTAATGAGAGAATGTGCAATTTTTCTTCTCAAACCTTCAGAATGCTTATCCCTCAATTATAATTTATTTTTAATACAAATATATCTTTCGCTAATGGATACATCATCCACGTCTTATTTGAGAATGAGAACCACTTCAGAATGCACGCATGTCATGTGGGGTGTGACGATTTGGATGAAGAATGACATGATTTTTGGAAGTGTTCGATCAAGAAAGGCTTGAGGCCGCCAATGCTGAGACCTTGTCACACAGTTCTTGCACCTATATTTTCTTCCATTATTTTCTCTCCTTCAATACACCCTCTCGTCACTGCCACCGTCGCCATTACAGCCAATACACACCACCACACTGCAATGAAAAAAATGAAAAAAATAAAAAAATGATAATTTATTTTGCTCTGGAACCCTTGCCCTCTACAAAATAATGAATGAAGCTCCCCAAAATAATGAATGTTGCCTCTACCTTGAATTTTGGTACTCTCATTTTAATATAATAACACACAAGATTTTATTTTTTTTTTTTTGTTTTTTTTTTGTTTCTTCCGAAAACTTTCGAGATGCTTATCCCTCAATTATAATTTATTTTTAATAAAAAAAATTATATTAATGCACCTTCCAATATTGCCCCCAATTAAGCTCCCCAAAATAATGAATGTTGCCTCTACCTTGAATTTTGGTACCCATTTTAGAATTTTATTCCCAACCAACCCACCGATTATACCGATTACAATTATTTTTAATTAGGATGATTTCGTCATTTCATCCCATGATTCCATGATTTCCGTCCCTAGTGATTTCCTCTATTAACTTTAATGTTTTGTAAAATAATGTTTTGTAAAATGTTAATAATATTTTTGAACTTCATAAATTAAGTTTTATTTTATCATTATATTATTTATTTATAATTTTATAAACTAAAATTGTCATGCTAAGGTCATAATCTGTTCCAAATCCTTTAAGTGCATGCCACATCGACAAATATGGTATGAATCTCTAGTAACCGTTCCAAATCCTTTAAGTGCATGCCACACCGACAAATATGGTATGAATCTCTCGAGTAACCGATGGTACTCTTCATGGCGGATTAAAAATAATGAGATGGTAGGGGGGCCGACCCCAACCCTTTAGGGCCCCCCGACAAATATGGTATGAATCTCTCGAGTAACCGATGGTACTCTTCATGGCGGATTAAAAATAATGAGATGGTATAGGCTTGTTGGGGGCAGCCCCTTGCACTAAAAAAAATATAAAACAAAATTAAAACTTATTTTTTCAATAAAAATTTGTATTTTTTTCATTTTTCTTTGAAATGTTTTTTATTTTTATTTTTATTTTCCTCCCGAGTCCCACACAAGGTTGAACTTTCCGGGACGAGTCGGAGTTTTGCTACTATGAGGGTCACTCCCGAGTTGAACTTTCCGGGTCCGAGTCTTGCCAAAGGTTTTTTTTGGCCGAGTCTCGAATCCAACTCCCGAGTTGAATTTTCCGGGTCCAAGTCTTACCAAAGTTTTTTTGACCGAGTCTCGAGTCCAACTCGAGAGTTGAAATTTCCAAGACAATCGTGTCGGAGTTTTTCCCTATATTCTTGGAATGACATAGAAGCCTTGAGTTATGTGTGGAGTTTTGCTACTATGAGTGACGCTCCCGAGTCGAACTTACTTTCGGGGTCGGAGTCGTGTTGGAGTTTTGCTACTATAAGTGTAGCTAAGTTATGTGTCCATTTCCCTATATTCTTGGAATGACATAGAAGCCTTGAGTTATAGAAACCTTGAGTTATGTGTCCTATGTGTCCTATTCTCTATATTCATGGGAATGAATAGATTGAGAGAAGTTGGCCTTGGGTTATGTGTCCTATTCTGAGAAGCTGATTTGGGAATGACTAGACTGAGAGTGACTAGACTGAGAGAAGCTTAGAAACAAGCTATTGTTTAGGAAATGACTAGACTGAGAACGACTAGACTGAGAGAATCTTACTAAGAAGCTATTGGGAATGACTAGACTGATAGAGAAACCTTGAGTTATGTGTCCTATGTGTCCTATTCTCTATATTCATGGGAATGAATAGATTGAGATTGCGGTTATGTGTCCTATTCGAGAAGCTAGATTTGGGAATGACTAGCTAGAGTGACTGGGGAGCTTAGACAGCTATTGTGCTTAGGAAATGACTAGTTGAGAACGCTAGATGGGAGATCTTACTAAGAATCTATTGGGAATGACTATGAAGCTCTACAAGCTATTGTGCCCTCTTCTGTTAAAGTTAGTTCTGTGTAATAGAGAGATCTAATATCTCCGCATCTAGGGAATGACTAAGCTATTGTGCCCTCTTCTGTTATAGTTAAAGCTAGTTCTGTGTAATACAGAGATCTAATATCTCCGCATCTAGGGAATGACTAAGCTATTGTGCCCTCTTCTGTTATAGTTAAAGCTAGTTCTGTGTAATACAGAGATCTAATATCTCCGCATCTAGGGAATGACTAAGCTATTGTGCCCTCTTCGTATAGTTAAAGTTAGTGTAAAGAGATCTAATATCTCCACATCTAGGGAATGACTATAGCTATTGTGCCCTCTTCGTTATAGTTAGTTACTGTAATCAAGTAGATCTAATATCTCCGCATCTAGGGAATGACTAAGCTATTGTGCCCTCTTACGTTATAGTTAGTTACTGTAATACAGAGATCTAATATCTCCGCATCTAGGGAATGACTAAGCTATTGTGCCCTCTTCTGTTATAGTTAGTTCTGTGTAATACAGAGATCTAATATCTCCGCATCTAGGGAATGACTAAGCTATTGTGCCCTCTTCTGTAATAGTTAAAGCTAGTTCTGTGTAATAGAGAGATCTAATATCTCCGCATCTAGGGAATGACTAAGCTATTGTGCCCTCTTCTGTTATAGTTAGTTCTGTGTAATAGAGAGATCTAATATCTCCACATCTAGGGGAATGACTAGACTGAGAGAAGCTTTTACTAGACTAGACTGAGAATGACTAGAATGAGAGAATCTTACTACAAGATATTGTGCCCTCTTCTGTTATAGTTAGTTCTGTGTAATACAGAGATCTAATATCTCCGCATCTAGGGAATGACTAAGCTATTGTGCCCTCTTCTTTATAGTTAAGTTGCATGTAATACGTAGATCTAATATCTCCGCATCTAGGGAATGACTAAGCTATTGTGCCCTCTTCTGTTATAGTTAGTTCTGTGTAATACAGAGATCTAATATCTCCGCATCTAGGGAATGACTAAGCTATTGTGCCCTCTTCTGTTATAGTTAGTTCTGTGTAATACAGAGATCTAATATCTCCACATCTAGGGGAATGACTAGACTGAGAGAAGCTTTTACTAGACTAGACTGAGAGAAGCTTACTAGACTAGACTGAGAATGACTAGACTGAGAGAAGCTTACTACAAGCTATTGTGCCCTCTTCTGTTAAAGTTAGTTCTGTATAATACAGAGATTTAATATCTCCACATCCACATCAAACAATATCTGTAATATACAGATATAATATCTCCACATCCACATCAAACAATATGAGAATCACATTTTTCTATTCTCAAGGTGATCATAGCTGTTTGATTTTCTCTCTTTTCAAAGTGAGATCTCAGTGTCACTACGCAGTTATGTATGGGAATGACTAGACCGAGAGAATCCTACTAACAAGCTATTGTCCCCCAGTTTTTGGTTAAGAATGGGTTGCAAGTTTAATGAATTAATATATACTATGTGGCCGTTTCCCTATATTCTTGGGAATGACTAGGCTTCTTCTCAAGGTGTGAAGATCATAGCTGTTTGATTTTCTCTATTTTCAAAGTGAGAGTGTCACTACGCAGTGTGTCCGATCCCTTATATTCATGGGAATGACTAGATTGAGAGAAGCCTACTAACAAGTTATTGACTAGATTGAGAGAAGTCTACTAACAAGTTATTGTGGCCTGGGTTGCAAGCTATATGACTAGATTGAGAGAAGCCTACTAACAAGTTATCGTGGCCTGGGTTACAAGTTTTATGCTAATGAATTAATATAATGTGTGCCCGATTCCCTATATTCTTGGGAATGACTAGACTGAGAAAAGCCTACTAACAAGCTATTGGGTTAGAAGTTTTATGCTAATGAATTAATATAATGTGTGTCTGATTCCCTATATTCTTGGGAATGACTATTCCCTATATTCTTGGGAATGACTAGACTGAGAGAAGCCTACTAACAAGCTATTATGCCCTAGAATGGGGTAAAGTTTTTGTTTTTGAGTTAAATTAATATATAATATTTAATATGAAGCCTAATTGAATTACTAGGGCAATATAGAAGAGTATACTAAAAAATGCCCTTTTCTATAAATGTCTATCTAGATAATGTTTGATAAATTAATATATAATTTTTAATATGAAGCCTAATTGAATTACTAGGGCAATATAGAAGAGTATACTAAAAAATGCTCAAAAAATGCCCTTTTCTAGATTACTGATTAATAAGTCTAGAATTTTGAAGCTATGACCGATCAGAACAGTCGGGATATGACTAATTACTGATTTAGTCAAATTTTGACTGATTACTGATTAATCAGACTAAAACAGTGAGCATTACCAGATTACCAAACTAAAATTGTGAAACTATGACTGATTCAAACAGTCAGTCATATTACTGATTTAGTCAAATTTTGACTGATTACTGATTAATCAGACTAAAACAGTGAGGATTACCAGATTACCAAACTAAAATTGTGAAACTATGACTGATTCAAACAGTCAGGATATGACTGATTACTGATTTAGTCAAATTTTGACTGATTACTGATTAATCAGACTAAAACAGTGAGGATTACCAGATTACCAAACTAAAATTGTGAAACTATGACTGATTCAAACAGTCAGGATATGACTGATTACTGATTAGGAAAAATTAATCAGACTATAATCTTGAAGAGTTACTTGACAACTTGAAAAAACTAGGCAATAACTTGAAAACCGAAGAATTTTTTTCATAAAACAAAAATCAGACTATAATTTTGAAGAGTTACTCGACAACTTGAAAAAACTAGGCAATAACTTGAAAACCGAAGAAATTTTTTCATAAAACAAAAAAAACAATTGGAGAGCCAATGAGTACAAATTTTGAAGTGTTACTCGACAACTATGAGAAAACTAGGCAATAACTTTGAAATAAAACCGAAGAAAATTTTTCATAAAACAAAAAAAGGAATTAAGCAACAATTGAAGAGCCAATGAGTACAAATTTTACTCTACCATCTAGAGAACATGAAAATACACAAAAACAGGACTCATAATACTTTGGTTATCAATTTTTCCAGAGAGCATTAAATAGGCATTTAAGCTACTGCGTCAAGGGCAGGCAATGCTTAAAGCTCCTCACAACTAAGCTACTGCGTCAAGGGCAGGCAATGCTTAAAGCTCCTCACAACTACCCCTAGTTTGAAGTCTAGGGACAGAGGTTCTGTGAAACTTGTGCACCAGGAGAGATCAAAGACCTCCAATGTATTCAAAGGAGAAATGCTGGGCAGTTTCTGCAGACTGCTACAACTTTTGAGAAAAATGAAATTTTGCTAAAAAATTGTTTATATGATTGTAACTGATGTTACAATAACTTTCATCTTGATAAGATTGGAAGGTAGAAATGATAGTGCACTTTAAATGAAAAAATATTTTCCCTGCTTTATGGAAACTTATCACTTCTAGTTTGTCCACAATTTTTGTATTTTGAATCCCTGCTTTACACTAATCACTTTTAGTTTGTCCACAATTTTTGTATTTTGAATCCCTCTAGCATTGCTTTCAAAGCATTGTTTCTCCTTATCTGGGAAAGAAGTCTCAAGGTTTGTGGAAGGTTTGTCCAATTTCAAAGCATTGTTTTTCCTTATCTGGGAAAGAAGTCTCAAGGTTTGTGGTAGGTTTGTCCAATTTCAAACATTGTTTTTCCTTTTTCTGGGAAAGAAGTCTGAAGGTTTGTCCACAATTTTTGTATTTTGAATCCCTACTTTATGGACACTCATGACTTCAGATTTTTCCACAATTGTTGTATTTTGAATCCCGTCTTGTCCACAAATGTTTTTTTGTATTTGTATTTTGAATCCCTACTTTATGGACACTCATGACTTCAGATTTGTCCACAATTGTTGTATTTTGAATCCCGTCTTGTCCACAAATGTTTTTTTGTATTTGTCCATTTTAAATCCTTGCTTTATGGACACTCATCAATTCTAGTGTGTCCACAATATTTGTATTTTGAATCCCACTAGCATTGCTTTCAAACATTGTTGCTAAATCCTTGCTTTATGGACACTCATCACTTCTAGTTTGTCCACAATTTTTGTATTTTGAATTCCACTAGCATTGCTTTCAAACATTGTTTTTCCCTTATCTAGGGACTAGCATTGCTTTCCAACATTGTTTTTCCCTTATCTAGGATAGAAGTCATGTTTCAATAGTGTCTCAATATACGGTTTGTGGTCTTCATAAATTCTTCTCACACAACAAATGCTAAACTAATGCTAAACTACTTGTGAAAACATTGTTTTTCCTTATCTAGGATAGAAGTCATGTTTCGATAGTGTTTCATTATACGGTTTGTGGTTTTCATTAATTCTTCACACGCCAAATTCTAAACTACTTGCCAAAACTCAATTTTAATGGTAAACTACTTGCCAAAACTCCATTTTAAGATATTATAAAGTTCTTGGAGTTTTTGGTATTTTCTTTGTTTTCTAGAAGGACGTAAATATGATACATCAAATAAATAAAACTACCATTCTAGTTTTACTGGCTTAAACTGGATTAAAAAACAAAGGCCTTTAGCTCCTCCAAGCTAGTACATGGAATATTAAAATCTATAACAAACCCATGCCAAATTTTGGATGGAATATTCAAATCTATAACAAACCCATGCCAAATTTTCCTATTTATGTCTGGAAGATAATGCAATTGATTGTATTAATAAAAATGTACATAACTTCAAGTGAACAAGCTAATACCAGCATAACTGAGTGATTAGCTTGTTTAAGTTACAATATCTAAATTTTGTTCAAATTTTCCTTTTTATTGGTTGATTGTATTAAACAAAATGTACATAACTTCATCTGAACTACTAGAGTCAGGCATATCTAATGCAAAACCGCTATTTAGTAAAAAAAAAAAAAGCAATAATGAAAATGAAATATATTAAAAAAGCAAAATGTGGTGTATGGAATATACAATTTGCATAACAGGCCAAAATCTTTCGCCTCTTTCATGCTGGAGAGGAGAAGAGCATGTTTCCAAAGCCTTTGCTTGCTTGGATGACTCCTCTGGACAAGCACATGGAAAGCCTCTCTCCCTTATTGGGATTTGCAGAAGAAAATTAGTGGAAAGCCTCTCTCCCTTATTGGGATTTGCAGAAGAAAATTAGTGGATAAAATCTCTATCCACACAAAAGATATTACAAAAGGTAACGAAGACCATAAATTCCAACTCCAATATTGGCATTTGCAGAAGAAAATTAGTGGACAAAATCTCTATCCACACAAAAGATATTACAAAGGTAATGAAGACCATATAATCCAACAAGAGGATTTCATTAAACTCTAGAACGATCAGAAAAGTTTAAAATAAATAAATATATAAAAACGTGTTGGTGTAAAGTAGAGCGTTCAGCGTTCACTTTTACTTACTTAATATTATGTGATCGGTGGCAATTCTAGCTCTCTGAATACCAGAAAATGCAGTGATTTTAGAACATTGTCACTGTTATAAGACATGAATATAAAAAAACATGTATACATGTTATGGAATTATATAAGGTCATATTTCTGCTGAAATCAACCATTCTATAAGCAAAACCAATAAATAGTAGGTTTTAACAGCATCAAAAGTTTTAAATAGTAGGTTTTAACTTGCATGTCTAAAGGTGCTAATAATATTCCTTACTTGCTTAATGAAAATAATACTCATAATAAGTGGATCATTACCAGTTAAAACTGACAAGCATGTGCTAAGGGTGATAATAAAACTGACAAGCATGTGCTAAAGGTGCTAATAATATTTCTTACTTGATGGTTAACGAAAATAATCTAGTGGTTACTACAATTGCCAAGTTGGTCAAGTTTTTACAGAAGGAAAAGCCAAACTAAAGTATGAAAAACAATTAGAAAAAACCCAAGCAAACCCTAGTTTGGACTTGAGAATTTACAGAAACCACATGAAATCTCTTGCTTTGGTGTTACTCTTTGATCTGATGTCGAAATTATCACCGCAATTATTGAAATTATCACCGCAATTATCAACATCAACATCATTCATAACTATCCATGATGTGATGGAACTCAATAAAACAGCCAATTAACTTTCCACATAGGGTTACGGTTAGGGTATAAGTACCTGCAAATGTTGGTGTTACTCTTTTGATGTCATCGCCATTATCACCATCATTAATAAATAATAATTATCCATGATGTGATGGAACTCAATAAAAACCTGCAAATGTAATAAAAAGTTAGGCTCATCTTATCAATGTTCAAGAACTCCTCATAACTCCTTAAGAAAAGGATCTTCATTTCTTCATTCATAGTGCATGAAATTTAACAGCCAACAAGGACTTACTAGATTTCAAAGTCAACACTTGAATATTAACTCAACTAGATAGGATTAACCAGCCAACAAGGGCTTACTAGATTTCAAAGTCAACACATGAATATTAACTCAACTAGATACTCAACTATTTAGTTCATTACGGCTTTTGTTGTCATCAATCTTGAAAACTCCATAGTCATTTTTCTAATTCTTTAAGATTATTGTCAATTCGTAATGAAAACTCCATAGTCATTTTCCTAATTCGTTCGCAATTCCTAATGAAAACTCCATAGTCATTTTCTTAATTCGTTCAAGTTTTTTCTTTTCCTTGAGTCATTTTCCAGGTTTCCTAGATTTTTTTTTTCGGATTTGGTTTTTGTGAGAAACCCCTACAACCTTCCTAGATTTTTTTTTTCGGATTTGGTTTTTGTGAGAAACCCCTACAACCTACGTACACAACTGAGTAGTCTCCTCCCAACCATGACCCTTCCTAAAATTTCCTAAAGTTTAAAGCTATACTTATCAATAGGGAATTTAACACAAAGCCACCACACACCCACCCCTCACACACTCGCCCAAGCCGCAGTTGAAACCTTGGACCACTCGTTTGTCAATTCCTAATTCATTTAAGTTTATAAAGGGAAAGAGTTTGAGATCATAAATTCACACCCACCCCTCACCCCTCACACACTCGCCCACTCGCCCACTCGGTTTAAACCTTGGACCACTCCGCCCACTCGGGTTATTGTCAATTTCTAATTCATTTAAGTTTTTTTTGGTTACATATATGAATTGGTTACAATCACAATTCACAATTTTAAGGTTCAGTGAAGGCTTCCAACACCCGGCACCGTCTCGTTACTGGTAACCCGGCAAGGCTTCCAACACCCGGCACCGTCTCGTTAATGGTAACCCGGCAAGGCTTCCAACACCCGGCACCGTCTCGTTAACGGTATCCCGGCAAGGCTTCCAACACCTGGCACCGTATCGTTAATGGTATCCCGGAACCGTCTCGTTAATGGTAACTCGACGTGAAATGGGGACTACCGAACGCGTCAGTCCGGTTCAACACGTGGGCCACAGTTTAAACCTTGACCTTGGACCACTCATTTGTCAATTCCTAATTCATTTAAGTTTATAAAGGGAAAGAGTTTGAGATCATAAATTCATAATAAAGAAAGGTTTGAACCTTGGAGGCAAGCCTTGTTGGGGTAAAGGTAGTAGCAATGGTGGTAACAATCCCTAACCATGGTTGGTAGTAAACTAGCTTAGATATAAAGGATATATATATAAAAACGTCGACAGTTATCAATCAATCTCGAGGCGTCTATCTCATTTTTTTGGGGGGCGTGAGCGCCTCGGGATTGATAACTCTCGACATTTTTAGAGATATATCCTTTATATCTAATCTAGTTTAAATATTTAAAATGTTTGCAAATGTTGGTTAGTCGGTTGTTTTAGTTTAAATATTTTAAATGTTTTTGTTAATGTCCGCTTTCTTAATAAAAAAAAAAATTGTTTACGGCGTATGACGTGTATGACCTCTTTGCCTCCCACCCCGTCTTCCATTGTAGGAATGCCTCTCGGCGTAAAAAAGAATGGGATTAACTAATTCCCCTCTGTATCAAAAATAAAAAATAAAAAAAATAAAAATAAATAAATTCAGCATTAAGTGTAGTGAATTTGCAAATGCAATATTTTTTCTTTTAGATTGAAATGGGGTCCAGCTATATTACCTCGTGACCCCGTGGTTTACTACACGCTACAACTAAACAATGGTTTGGTAACTCGAGTATGGTTGAATAACCATATAAAAGATAAAACAATATCCTCCATGAATAACCATGGGATGAGGAGGTTAAAAACTACCTTACTTTCACCTTCAAAAACAACTTTAATTTTAGCAATTAACAATCTTCTTTAGGTCTCTTCGGTTGAGCTAATTCTAATAGAATTGAAATTAGGTGTGTGCCATAGAAGAAGAAGAGGTATTACAATTAAGAATCTTCTTTAGGTCTCTTCGGTTGAGCTAATGCTAATAGAACTGAAATTAGGTGTGTTCCATAGAAGAAGAAGAGGTATTAAAGTGGAACGAAATTCCAACATAGAAAAAAATACATAGTACATGTGTACACCTCAACTAAGTCTCATCCCTTCTATGTCTTTCCCTTTGTTTTTTTGTTTTTTTGTTTTTTTTCGCTTGATAGGAGAGTGATTATTATAAACACTAGTGGTCATTCTCATCTTATCCATCCAACTATGTCTTAAGTTACGTTACTATGTCTTTCCCTTCATGTAATATGAACATAACCATAGTGGTCATTCTCATCTTATCCATCCAGCTAGGTCTCACTTCCATGGAATATGAACATAACCATAATGGCCATCCTTATCACATCCATCCAATATATGTTGCATTTGGCAGTGGAACTCAAATGCATGTAGTACTTGCATCATCTATACTTGGATTCAGCATCTTTGTTTCTTTGGTGGGGATGTCAGCCTGTACATTGCTTACATTCGTTTCCCCAAGTTTTGAAGAATTTATGACACATATAGAACATGTCTTAAAGTCTTTATTAATCGATCTACATTCCCAAGTTTTGACATGTAAATCAAAAAAGAGTTTCATCTTGTTGCAAAGAAAGGAAGACAGTATTAATATTTGTTGTAAGCTCTTTTGATATTCAATTGATCAGTGCATTCTTGCACAGACACACCTGAACAAGCACTGGTTTATTAAGTAATTGTAAAGTCTTTGCACAGTCTGAGAATGTTAAAACAAAAGACCTAAATTATAATTTAAAAAAATAAAAATAAAAATTGGGATCAGAGCAAAAGTATTTGAGGTAGATGGATGAGAACAGAAGAGTAATGGGATGAGAGGATAGGATACTCCAATCCCCATTCCGCTGTAGCCAGCCAGCGACTGTTTATGGAGCTACTGCCTAGAATTAGGGTCCTACATCTTAAATTATTTATGTTTAAAAATTAGTAAACAATAACCCTCTTCATTATTCTCATCCAACCTTGGGCCACCCAGCCTACGAAAAAAGCAATGTCCAGAGTTCCACATGGCTTAAAATTTAATTTTCTAAAACCCCTCCCTCATACATCTCACTGATTCTAAAATGGTGATCAATGAAACTAAACTGGATAGATAAACCTGTTTAAACCAAGGAAGTCTCATTCAACAACGAATGAGCTCTATAAAAATGGCCAAAGGCTCTGTAGTTTAATTCTTCAATTTTTGAATCCTCTTTAGCCGTCTTGGCCAACGTATCCCATGCCCTCTTTAAAAAAGTAAACTAGAGAGCAGAAGGAATGCTCCCAAATTTCATCTAGTTGATACAGACTACTCGTTGGAGACTGTTATTAAACAACAATAGCTGTAAATATCATTTTGATACATTTCTACAAGTAAATGCATTGGATGTCGAGAAAAATCAACATATTCTCTTTCTTATCCAAGGGAAGATAAAAAAAGATTGAACAGTGACATGATTCATTGCCTAAGAAAGGACTGGTAAATATCCTTACCTCCACAGCCTTCCTCTTTAACATCAAAGCATAATCTAGTGAAACATCAAGCGTAAAAAGGGGAAGAGTATGCCATTAAAAATAATCTCAGTCCATGTTCAAGACGAACAATACTCAATTCTTAATAGCTACCGCAGGAAACAGCACCGAGAAATAAAAAGCTTGTAGTATTAGAAGTTTGCATGAGGTGAGGGAAGAACGCCATGTGAAATGGATAACGTGGCAAATAAAAAACAGAACCACGTAGAGTACATTGTTTACCGAGGTGACACATCCGGTGTGAAGGCCACGTAGCGCTGTTTAGAGTCCCCAAATCTTGGCTGTTGAAGGTTTGTTAATTTTTTTATTTTTATTTATTTTTATTTTTATTTTTAAATTTAATTCCTATATACGTACGGGTCTTAAGAGCTGTGAATCAAATCAAAGTTTTTAGTTACCCATTATATGTAATTGATCTTTTAAAATTTCGAAGGATTTTTTTAATTATTTTTAAAAATAAATTTAATTATCTTTAATTGGTTAAATATATAAGATTTTTTTTTTTTTTTTTAATATATATATAGATGCGTAAGGTTGACTAATTTCCTTCAACCATGACCCCTGAGGAATTTAAAATATATATTTATCAATGACCTTGAGGAATTTAAAATATATATTTATCTATCTTCTAATTATAATTGTGTATATTTTATTTCAATAAAAAAAAAATTACATTAAATATATAAGATTTTTTTTAAAATTGGGTTAGTGTGATAAACACTTAGGACTAATACATAGGGTTGAGCAGTCTCCTCTCAAACACGACCCATCGTAAAACCAAGAGCTATCTCCTCTCAACCATGACCCCTCTTAAAATCGAGAGCTATGCTTATTAATAGGTAATTTAACACACAACCACCACACACCTACCCCTCACACACTCACCCACACCGGACCTTCCTAAAAAGAGCCAAATCCTAAACTGTTGCATTGTTTATGGGACAAATTTATAAGAATCTAACCAATTGAAATAATATAATTCCACATATATATTTAACTATTTTAATTAATTATATTTAATTTTTATCTGTAAATAATATTAAAAAATTAGTTTATATTATAATATATAAAAGATATTATATAATTTTTATTTATTTTTAAACATAGAGCTAAAGAATGCAGTTCCAGATACATAAATTGATCTTAAGTCTTCCCTATAGCTAGGGTACATAGAGGTCATCTTATCTTCGTTGTCACTGAGGTAATGGAGGTCATGTTCCTTGTGAATCGATCTTCAGTCTTTACTATTGTTAGGGTCGCTAGAGTACATGGAGGTCATCTTCTTTGTGAATCGATCTTGGGTCTTTACTATCACTAGGAAAGCCTTTACTATTGTTAGGGTCACTAGAGTACATGGAAGTCATCTTCTTTGTGAATCGATCTTGGGTCTTTACTATCACTAGGAAAGCCTGATGCCTTTACCATTGTGGAACTATGATAAGCTATCTTTTACTTTGATCATCATATTAACTTTGATTTTATAATGTAGAATTTATACTTTAGATTTATTATATAATGATATATGTTTTTAATAATATTTATTATATTAAATTTATTAAATTATTTTTTTTTTTAAAAGATACTATGTTATATTTGTTTAATTATGTACTTTTAACTAATATAAGTAGTATTTATTAGAACAATTATACGTTTAGAGATAAACTTAAAACAACAATATTCGAATGATTAATAAAATATTTTTTTATCAATTATTATTTATTAAAATTTGCAAGACTAATATATTTTTATGAGAAATTTTAGTTTATTATGATTTTAGAGAAATTTATGTTAGGGTTTGCACATATTGTTGTCACCATTGCATGCAGAAGCCTTGACAAATATTAAGCGAGTGCACAAGACATATACGCAATGGATAGGAGAATTCAACAAGGGCCTGTAGGCCCATGGAGGAGTTAAAACACAAAAAAACTACAAATTGATTATAGGATGATAGGAGGAGAAATTATCACAAAACCCTTTATGTTAAGTAGTTTTAGATAAAAATAAAAGAGGATGGAAATAATGCCAATTTTATGCAATTAGATCACCAATATCGAGGGAAATTTATTACAAACCAATAGGACCACATGCATAAAGGATCACAAAAAAAATTAGTTTACAACACAATCTAGTGGGGAAAAGTCCCAACTAGCAAAGAAACAACCCCAAGGGTAGAGGATACCAAGGATCTAGATTTAGGGAGCAGATCGAAGGAAAAGAGAATTTGTACAAGAAAACCCAAATGGCAACAAATCTCTCCAAGACTGATATCCAAGCTCACTCAAAAGGACTAGGCATAATAACACCTATGAAAGAGAAATATAATGGGGATATTGCCAAAAAATGAGCTTCAAAGATGCCCTTTAAGGAGGCCAAGACTAGACAAGAGGCATTAACAATCCAAGAATGCCAAGAAGAACATTGAATATGCCAAAGGTGGATTTGAAGAAAACAAAAGCATGAGTGTGAGAGTAGCACATGGGTCCTTTATAGTAAAATTAGAATGAAATGATATCTAGGATGACATAGATGCCATGGAAAGAAAGGCTCTAATTTGTTAATTTATGGGTTTCCATATAATCCTACTAGCGTTCAAGCTATGGGCTTCAAAATAATGGAGAACCAAAGGTGAGTTTCAATTTTTTATTATCCCAATGTGTATTTTCTAGTCATGTTTGCTATAGAAGAGGATAGACATACTTCAAGGAAGACCATGGTTCTTTAGTAAATCAAGGATCTTCATGAAGCCTTGACATACAAAATTTAAAACGAAGGAGAAAATGCTCTCAACTAGACCTGTTTGGATCAAAATTTTTGGTCCCCCAACAAAATTTTGGAACCCACAAGTCCTACTTGCAATTGGTAACACCCTAGGTACTTTCATGATGATAACTGACAATACTTAGATGTTTGAACATTTTATTAATGCAACAATCTGTGTGTTGATAGATTTTGACAAACCCTTATCAAGAAAGGTCATATTACAACTTGGGGAAGATACACGGGAACACTGAATGGACTATGATAACGTTCTCTTTAGATGTAGAATTTACCATGAACATACTCATTTGACTAAGGATTGCCACCATAAATTTTAGGAGCAAAAGAAAGCAAATAAGGAATAGGGGGGATTCCAAATACTAAAGAAAAACACAAAAAAAAACCTATAACTAAGGAGAAGGAAGTGCTTTCCACAAACATGTTTGGAATCGACCTTCGAGAAGAATAATATCGAGCTAAAATAGAGATTCTAGAAACATATTTAGAGGAAGCACAAGGAGAAACAAATATGCAAGAAGTTAAAGATCAATGGAGAAAACATTGATGGGGCAAAATAGTAATAAGGGAGAACTAAACCAAGTGGAAATGAACTATTATAGAAAGAATAAAGAAAAAAATAAAATAAATAAAAAAATTGCTTCTTTAGATGGAACCACCAATAATGCATTGGTACCCTATACACAAGAATTGAAAGCTATGGGGATGAACTAGGAACCTAGTAAAAATATGAAGGTGGACACAAATTAGAAGGTGGGCAAAAATTCCAACCAACATCACGTGGCAAAGGAAGGTCAAAAATTAATTGAGGAAGGTAAGGTTACAACAATTACCCATATTTTTAACCCTTGTTATTGATAAAAATTATTACATGGAATATTAGAGGACTAAAAGGAAGTGCTAAACAAAATGAGATAAAAAGAATGATTCAGATAAATCATCCACAAATGGTCTTCCTCCAAGAGACAAAGGTATTTTTCGAGGAAATGGATATAATAAAAATAAGGATATGAAAATCTATTAAAGTAATATCCTTGAGTTGACAAGGAGCTTTAGGGGGGTTACATGCTTGTGGAACCCCAAATAACTAGTGGTACACTATATAGTTGGTAGCAAAAAATCAATTGGTGTGGTTTCAAAAAATAGATAGTACGACCAATAAATTCTCTATATGAATGTATATTCCCCAAGAACAATTAAATAAAAGAGGAATCTATGGAGGGACATAGAATATATCTTCTCATAATATTTTAGAGCATGGATATTGTTTGGAGGGATTTCAACACCATTCTCTCTCTAGAAGAGTAGGAGTAAAATGAACTTCGATGAAGGTACGAATATCATGAGTGAGTACATGGGACATCTACACCTCATAGATATCAAACCTAAAAATGGTTTTATGACTTGGCCCAATAGGAGACTTCGCTCGACTTGCATTTTGATAAGATTAGACAAGTTCTTGGTATAAAAAAATCTCTTGATACATGGACATATCCCGAAGGTCAAAATATTACATAATGCAAGGTTGGATCATTGGTCTATAATGATAGAAGTTTGAAAAACTAATACAAAAAAAGCACCCTTTTGGTTCCAACTCATGTATATTAGAGACAAATTATTTAGACCATGAATGTAATAGTGGTGGCATGAAGGAAAACCAAGACATGGCACAAAAATGTTTTGTTTTTCCAAATGAATATAGTATATCAAAAACAAAATTAAGATATGGAATTGGGAGGAACATGGAGATGTCACAAAAAGAAAAAAGAATTTATTGAATGATTGGAATATTTGAATGATAAGATAAGAAAGGAGGGGCTCATAAAAAATAGAGCCAAAACATAATTGGATCTCACAAACCAAAAGGAGTAATGGAAAAGAAGGGAGGAGCTATTGTGGAAAAAAAAATCTAGAATCAAGTGGCTAAGAGGAGACAAAAACACATGATTTTTTCATAAGTCCCTTTTAGCCCAAAGGACTTATAACTTCATTTCTTCTATAACAAATGAAGAGGGGAAGATGATTCACACATGGAAGGGCATGAACTTGATAGCAATGAACTATTTGAAAATATGTTCATGGTTGAGACCCTAGATCTTGTAGCCCAACAAGAAATGCTACAGGATATGCCCACACTCATTACATGAGAAGTAAATGATATACCAGGTGCACTAGTGTTAGGCCTTATATTAAAATGAACACAATGAGATGATATTACAAATGAAACATGGTTACAATATATAGGCATAAGCCTATATTCAACACATGACACTTGTCAAGAGAAACTGACAAGTGTCAAGGTGAAGGCATAGTGCACTTTAACTCTAACATTCCCCCTTAAAGTGCACTATCCTAACTAAAGAAGAAACAAAACAAGTCAACATTAGGTAACATTCCCCCTTAATGTTGGCTTCTCTAAAACTACCTATCATCCTCTCTTATTGTTGATTTTGTCTAGGCTCGTGCTCTTTGTGCTTGGCTCTCCAACTGTGAATAATGCTAGATTCACTATGTATACATCTCGGTCTATTGCCTTAGGGTCAGCCACTTCCATAGGTCTGTTGCCACTGGGTCAGCCCTCTAAGTGCCTTCGGGTTATCATGGGTGCCTCAGGGTCAGCCACTTCTGGGTCTGTTGCCTCTGCAGGTCATCCTCAGAGGATGTTGCCTCTCGTAGGTCACTGACTAGATTCACCATGAGTATGAAATCCCTCCTCATGGTGAACTCAATCTAGAAGGTGTTGGTCTCTACCAAAAATGCACCTAATACAAAGGAAAAACGAGCCATATAAGAGTGTCGGTCTCTATAAAAAATGCACTCAATACAATAAAATGAGCCATAGATCAAAATAGGAGGAGAGAAGAAGAAAAGAAGAAAAGAAGAGAATATTCTGAAGTGTCTTCGTTTGTAGTCTTCAGAAGTAGATCCGAAAAAAAACTTGGATAGAGTCTAGGGTGTCTTTGTCTGTAGTCCCTAGTATAAGTGTCCTTATGGTGACCATGTCATCCCACCGAAATGCATGGGTAACCAGCCGTCGCATTCGCCAAGTGTATAGAAAAGATCACTAGGTACAAGGATCACATATGAAATTACCTTGGGAGTTTCGGGTTCAACCGAGAGTGCACTCCAAAGTAGAAAAACTTTGAGGCTAAAAAACTGAATTGAAACAGCCTCAAAATGACAATATGACACCACCTATGTCCAACGCAGAAAGACGTTTCCAACTACTATAAATACCCCTATATTGCACCATCAAAGGGGCCTTCATCATGAGGAAAAACTAGCATGCCTATCTAAGGCAGCAAAATAAACAACATCGCTCAATAGCGGCATTGCTCTCAGGCAAAAAAAATAGCATCAATTTTCCTCGCAGGGAAATTACATGGGCCATCTAGTCCATAATCTCTCTAAAATTTTGAAAAAATACAATAAGCAGACTATGGAAGTACACTTGTCATATTATCTTCCACTTCCACTCTCCATGTGGATAAAACAGTCCAATAAAATTTTTCTATCGGCCACTCTTCAGCATGATTTAAAAAAAAAAATTCCCCCCTTGGAAAACCACTAAGTTTGAAAGTTTGAAACAAATATTGAACACACAGCCATGTGGTTCTCGATGTTACACAACCAAACACAGGGGTGGATTTTTTTTTTTTTTACATCACGAATGTCACAACAGTAGTGGAGACACTTCTTACTAATGTAAATATAAAAAACAAATCATCATAAGCTTATTTTTAAGTGGTTGTTCCACTTCCCATGATTTAAAAAATATCCCACATCATTTTTCAAAAAACAAAATTTACCCTCTCCATATGGCGCTCTTCGCTGTGAGCATGCTGCGGTACCCATTCGCCTCTGCCAGCATTGCCACCACTACAGAACACGAGTTGCCTCTCCAATATTAGCATACTAAGATTGTTGCTTCAATAATAAATCACACGTAGACCATGATCTCATCAATCAATCATAAAATAGGTTGACTGTAGATGCCCATCAATCACAAAATGACATTTGCATCACGTTTCGGTTCCTCAATAGCCATTTCGACACATCCAACAGTGATGTTGCTTCCAGTTGTGTAGTTTTCTTCAGGTTGCAGTGGTAGTCCCACTCAAAAACTATGCCAATGCTTAAAGCTTTTAGATGTTTCCTCGACGCTTCTCGCTCATCACGTATAAGCAAATTGAACTGGCATTGTGGCTGGACTTCATTATGGCCACTAGTGTCGTAATATCATCTACTCTTCTGCTCCAGAGACTTCAATTTAGACTGGCTAAAAACACAATGACCCCCACAAACTTAGGAGATCATTAATATCTACCCTCATAGTACTTTCCATCGACGCAACAAAAAAAAATTCAAGTCCATCAAAAAATAACGATGACCATGCGTCGAGAAATCAGCAACCAATGTTCCTTCTCATCAACATCGAAGCCATGTGGAATGCACTAGGTCATGACAACCAGCCAAATTCCCATGCAGAGCATTAGCGCATCCGAGTTGCATGGCAATACGAGGTACGTTGAGAAGAGCAAAAAATGTGTTGTTCACTGAGAAGAGCTAAAATCTCATCCGATATCGCCTGCAGCTTATCATAGAGGAGCTACCCTGCCACACCTGTTCCATTCCCTCATCCCATCAGAGTCAGTTTGTTTGCAGGTCACTCAACATCTACCTAGGCCGCACAAATCCATCTAAAAAAGGCCGAGGGCCACGGATTCAATTCTTGGTTGACGTACAGGAGGGAGAGGCTCGACATGAAACAACAGGAAGAGAAATCTTTGTCGGAATCATTGTAACCTTCACACTGCACGCTCTCGAGTCTCTCTTACGCCCTTTTGCTTGATTTTTTTTCAAAGGATAAGCAACTCGATCAAGTCAGATTGGAATTCCCGCAACTCAGCATAAAAGAAGAAAATATGGGTGAATTTACCGCAGTCGTGTCGTTCATTTTGGTGTTGGGGATGATAGGCACTTGTTTTGCCCAGGCTCTCGCACATTCTCCAATGGTAACACCCACATCATCACCGGTTTCATCTCCAGCAGCAACAAAATCAACACCAGTTGCATCGCCAATCGCTCCAGTCATTGCAGCACCCGAGGCTTCTTCTTCGGTGGCTCTGTCCCATAGAAGAGCCAACTTCCTGTCAACCATCCATTTTTCTTCACCTTGAATCAACATGAGGAGCGGGGATCGCCTGTGCTGCAATACCACCACGATTTAGAAAATTATCTCCAAATGTTTTGTCCCCCAACAGAAGCTTGAATTTCTTCATGTCTGAGCCTCTATCCTCCTTCAGGGATGTTTCAAGCTCTGAAAGACAGAGCTTGCTCATAAAAAATTTGAGGCTTTGTTCCTTTGTCTTTGACTTTAGTGATCCCACCAAACATGCGAGGGAGAAGGATATGAAGCGACAGACGCTGCTCGAGCTTATGGACTTTATCACATATGTGAATGGCAAATTTACAGAGGTGGTAATGGAGGAAAAATTTATGCAAAATCGAAGTCTCTAGGATGCCCTGTTTGATGAGATCGATTCAAAAATTATAGTGGACACCGCCAAGGCCTTGGCTTTCCTCCACAGCAAGTGCGATCCACCTATCATTCATGGCGATGTCAAGCCCAACAATATTCTCCTTGACGAGAGCTTCTCTGTGACTTGGAGGTGCAGGGGAGGGCGTAAAAGGGGAGGAAATATCGTCGTCGTTCAGGCTTGTATGAGATTCCTTATCACCACTGCACTCGGTGGTTGAAGCATCCAACATTGAGTTGGGCATCTTGCAAACTCATGTAGAAGAAAAAAAACAAAGCAAAGATTTCCAACGATCGTGCATAGCTAAACCCCCCACGAAGATCTCACTCCAAAACAAAACTAGTTGTAGCAGTCATCTTCAGAAACCCCTAAGGAAATAAGTCTGAAATCTACATATGTTAAAAAAAATTCTAAAAAAATTTAATCCAACCAACACCTTGCTCAAATCTTACAGTCGCACAAAAATTTCCCAAATTTAAAAATTTTACCATCTAGTTTCTGATCCATCAAATGATGGAGAGCATACTCCCTCGGTAAATTTTTTTTTTTTTAAAATAGGAAAATAAAAAAATCATGGGAGAGGGAGGATTTCCATGAGGGAAATCCCCCCTCAAGGGTTTCACAGGGCAGGGAAAGCCTGCTCTGATACCAAATGTTAGTCCTTATATTAAAATGAACACAAAGAGATGATATTACAAATGAAACACAATTACAATATATAGGCATAAGCCTATATTCAACACATGACACTTGTCAAGAGAAACTGACAAGTTTCAAGGTGAAGGCATAGTGCACTTTAACTCTAACAACTAGT